>JASCZW010014372.1:0-17500 GCA_034211315.2 Aedes japonicus
TTCGGAACAAATCCAGTATACTCGTGAAGTGGCCTGCTCTGGAGAAATATGCACTGCCCTCTACCTATACTAACCAACTACCTACCTACCTAGGGGCCCGGCGCAGACGGTTGTGCAGTAATGGACCAAGGAGCGGCCACCACATGTGAGAGGGAGCTTGTTTGCTCACCACTTATGAATGTGTGTCTTCTTTCGTGGGCTGTGGCAGTCAGCGTCAGCAGTGAGCCAGTGTAAAGAGAAGAAAATACTAACAGTACAGGCAACCAGCGACCAGACCGGTTGGTTTCCCAACCGATGGGCCGCTTCAATCCCACCGCGCTACACGGGGATCCTCTGTCCATTGGTAGTAAAACCAGGCGGACGGCGCGCAATCCGAACACGTTTAAGCTGATGATTTGTTTATTTAGATTTAATCGACATGCTGTGTTTGCTTGTATGCGCGGATCACAGAGGCAGTTTGAACGGGTGGACGGAAGGACGGATAAGCAACAGGAATTCTTCAATCCGTTCATAAGGGGAAGCGACAACAAGTGGACACACGCTGGGATCATGTATGATTGAATGTATGTTTTCGACTCCGATCAAGTGGTTACATTGTGGAGAATGTTTGATGTGATAAAAATTAGGAGTAAATTGGACGGAACATGTGGAAAGCAGACGAGAAAAGGCGAAAGAGAAAATGACCATAAACATGACATAACTCGCCAGTAGGAGTTGAAAAAATCAGATCGTTTTTCAAAGAGTATTTCAATGCAGCGCCAGCATTTCGAGCCGGGGTTATTTAATTCATCGTCGAATCGTATCTGGTAGCGTTTCCATGGGATGTCAACAAAATGTAGGTCAAAGTGAATTGGAGCATTGACGCTGCATTATGTAACTGTTGGATATGCTATTCAATTTTAATTATTCCTTAGTTTTGGTTTGATGTGTGTTTGAAGGCTATACATACCTAAATTAATGACTCAATCACTCTGATGGAAGATTATTATGCAAACAGTAATGATTTTTGTTTTGCATGTGGAGTAAAAGTTAATTTTGTCGAAATAAAAATCTATTTGACACAAGTATATATCTTTTTCAAGAGTTTCTCTTCAGTTTGATGCTGGTTTTAAAACGTTCTATCGACAGTTCTCCGTTTGAATTTTTTGTTGCGCCAATGGCCCATGAATGGCCGTTTGAGTAAATTTTCGAACGTGCTTATCACTCGATCAGTCTCACATTAGAAGAGCTCAACTCTCAAGTTTTAGTTAAGGTTTTTAAGTTTTGAGTCTAGTGGGTGTATCCAAGGTTTTTTTTGGTATCATTTCTACAGGTTCTATTCAATCAGCTCTATTAACAATAAGAAGAGGAAGCTGACATTTAAAGTATCCAAATAAAAAATGTTTTCTACTTACTTCCGTTTGTGCTGCTGACTGTTGATAAAAAAAAAATCTAGAAATTAGAAGAAAAATTAGTATTCTCCATTTAATTCCAACTACCTTTGCTTATCTTCGACAGATACGCGTATTTCGTCTACAATGTGCAGACTTCTTCAGTGTCTCGTACTAATAACTCGAAGTCGTGTTAGATGGCTTGCTCTTTTGACCAATTGTTCAATTTTGTTGTTGGAAGGAGATTCTTTATATCCCTGTGGGCACGTATAAGTGATGTTGTTTATCGATCCATTCAACCTCTTTTTTGGCCCTTCATACAATGGCATGATTAGGATAATCAGTGGTTATTAAAGCTTGATCAAGTCTAACAGCGAAGAGAGCTCAACGCCGGTGGACTCAATTTCCGTGCTAAAGACTGGACTCGGAAAAAATGAGACACACAAAAATGATCACCAAAAATTCATTTTGAAAAATCATTCTCAAATATTCAGGGATTATATAACTATATATTAGCTATGTTTTGGCATATTTATTAATTGAATATCCTTCCCAAAGCTGGATGCTCGTACATTTCTCTTAACACTGCTCATGAGATCTTGGGCAAGGCTTTGGCCATCTTCCTTACACAATTTCTCCCAGTTTTTCCTCAAAGCTTCATCGGTTTTGAATATTTTTCCGCTTTTCTTCAACTTCATTATCGCCCAAAACTTTTCGATCGGACGAAGTTCTGGTGTAATTGGCGGGTTCACCTCCTTCGGGACCACATTAACGCCCTTCGCTTCGTACCAATCCATTTCAGGCTTGGCGTAATGGCACGAAGCGAGATCCGGCCAGAACAGCGTGGGACCACGGTGAGAGCAGAGGAAGGGCAGCAAACGCTTCTGCAAGCATTCTTCTCGATAAATCTGCCCGTTTATGGTGCCAGTTGTAACGAACGGCTTGCTGTACCGTCCGCACTCGCAGATCGCCTGCCACAACAGGTACTTCTTCGCAAATTTGTCCATCTTTCTCTTCCGGAACTTTTCCGGAACCTCCATGCGGGACGTACCGACGTGTCCGCGCACGCAATTTGGCCACCGTGTTTTGCTTTTCAGTCCGGTTTGGCGCCTTCCTGACCTTAAAAACACGTAGCCCAGCCTACTTTATGGTCTGCTGGACGAACCACTTCAGCAAATTGACCTTTTTGGCCACGTCTCGAGTGGAAAAGTTCGGGTTATTCCGTTTTCGGTTTTCGGAAACGATGGTCTTCGCCTCCTGGAACATCTTCACAACGCGGGACACGGTGGAATGGTGGATTCCAAGCCTTTTGCCGATCCATCTGTGCGACTGAACAGGATTATCGATCATCGCGCCCAAGATTTGCTGGCGTAGCTCTTCTTGTTTCGAATGCATCTTAAAAACCACTTGACGGATCGCGATAAAATTTTGCACAAATTTTGCACAATTTTGTCCTCTAAACTAGTATTACCCAAAATTTCATTGATTTTTACCCTCGCGATAAAAAGTTACACCCAAAACAAAGTGTCGCATTTCAAACAAAGTCCACTCTGGTCATCAGCTGCCTGTTGTCGCCCGTGTGATGTTTCCGATCCACGAGTGACCACTCATGATCACCACTGATCTCACTCTCGCTCTGGATATCGGCAGCCTCTTCTATGACGATAGACACAAATAGCAACACACGATTCAATCGCTCTCCATCCGATTGATCGGTGAACCATATTCTGCTCGGTTTGGTATCTCATGTAATCTAGGTCACATTCGTGCATCTCGAGAACGGTGAAATATCTGATTTCTGAAAAGAGAAAAATCCTCTTGTATGGGAATAGGAAAGGAAAGGGTGTGGATCTATGATAATGGCTCGAGTGCTCAATTTATTCAAGGTCGTGAATATGTAGTAAACAAAATTTATCTACAGGACGCCTTATCAACCCGGTTGCAGTATTAACTGTTATATCACGCACCAATCCATCGGCTACATGATGCTGTTCAACAATGCTCCGTTCGCCAACTCATCAGTGGAAGATTATCAAATCTGCCCGGCAATTGGCACAGATATTCCCTTCAGCAGTGCTCTCTAATCATCAACGAAAATGTCCTGTTAAAACAACGAAAAATTGTGAATTACACTTCCTTAAGCTCCTTCGCCGATACTTTTTCTCGAAGATCAGCCCTAGTATCTTGCATGAAGGCTGCCATACCGTTGTTTTCCGAATCAATGAATTCCGTGTTTATTCCAGTGCAAACCGCTATTCGTCGTGCTTCGTCCTCAGACTCTTCCGATGCTAATTGGTAAGGTGATATAGGCCAACAATCTGAAGGTTACTTAAACCAGTCATTCGGAGAAATTCCTCTGGTGATCAAATTTGCTGGGGTTTGATTGGATTGATACCAGTAGAACCACGAGGTTTCCTTCCGAATCCTGGCTTCTCACATAGACACATCCTCCATATGCCTTACTCGAAGCGTCGAAAAAGCTGTGAAGCTCAATCAACTTCGCTTTAGGAACAATAATGCACCGATCGATACGGATATCGTTGAATAAAGGAAGATATAGAAATTCCTCCACATATCGAAGGCTGGTCGCAGTTCAATGGTTTGTCGTTTCCGTTCCTGATCATCCATAGAAGCTGCATGGTAATTTTGGCTGTAGTGATTTCAGCACCTAGTAGTCCTAGCAGATCAAATAGGCTGGTGATCACTGAAGGCTTGTTCCCTGTGTTCCATTCTGGGATGGTGAACTGAAACCTTAGTTGATCTGTGACGGGCATTAAAGTCAACTCTAAACCTTCTACCATCGGATCAGGGTCCAGATTAATTTCTTTCGACACTCGAATCACCAGACAGTCCTCCAAAACACCTACCAATACCGATGGATGATTTGGTGTCCCTTTGCAAAGTTTGAAGCCTCCATTGGAAGTTATCCTGTTGAGTTGCTCACATGACTTCCATGTAGCTGCTACCGTATCCGCTCCAGTGATAACGCCGCCCATCTCATCCATTGCAAGCTGGTTCAATTAGCGCATTGCTTGAAACGGTGCAGGCATCGTTCCGTACATAACAGTATTCAGTTCGGACACGTCCACCGGATCCCCCGGATCAAAGTGTCATAGAATGCATTGAAGCGGCCTGTCCTCCTGTAGCGCCAAGATTTGCCGAAACATTTTCTCTACGTCAGCTACCAGCATTATTTGCCTTACACGAGTCCATAACATGATCGATCATAAGTCCTCCTGTACAATCGATCCCACCAACAGCTTCGTTAAGCGAGATGCTAGATGACGTCTTGCACGACGCGTCGAACACCACACGGACTCTGGTTACTTACCTTACCAATCCGACTATGGCTGGCGGGGCCTCTGCTGTACACAGAAGTTGTTTCCATTGTAATCGGTTCATGGCTGTACCTCGCCAGCCTCGCTGTCTGCGGAGGGTCCGCAGGTCGTCTTCTAATTGATCGATCCACCTTGCTCGTTGCGCGCCTCTTCTTCTTGTACCTGTTGGTTCGTTTTCGAGAATCATTTTCACAGGGATATTGTCCGACATTCTCAAAACATGCCCAGCCCATCGTAGTCGACTGCTTTTTGCGATGTGTACGATGGGAGGTTCTCCCAGCAAATGGTGCAATTCGTGGTTTATTCGCCTCCTCCATGTTCCATTTTCCATCTGCACTCCACCGTTCAAAAACTCCAAGGGCACGTTGGTCCTCTACTAGTAATGTCCATGTTTCGTGGCCGTAGAGAACTACCGGTCTAATTAATGTCTTTCCTTCATGTATTTTGTTTTCAACGCATTAATCACAAGCCCAATCCTACCAGCTTCAGCCTTAAGTCTGATGTACGTTTCCGCCATCGTCTCAAAGTTACGTGCTACGATATCAACGTCGTCGGCGAAGCTAAATAGTTGGACAGACTTCCTGAAGATCGTGCCACTATCCCAGCTCTTCGAATCACACCCGCCAGTGCAATGCTAAACAACAAACACGACAATCCATCACCTTGCCGTAACCCTCTCCGAGATTCAAAGGGACTCGAGAGCGTCCCTGATACTCGAACGACACACATCACTCGATCCATCGTTGCTTTAATCAACCGCGTCAGTTTTTTCAGAAATTCATATTCGTGCATGATTTGCAATAGCTGGTCTCAATCAATTGTATCATACGCTGATTTGAACTGTAATCGATGAAAAGATTTCTGATGTGTGGGCACGATGTATTCGCGACATTTCTGCAGCACTTGCCGAATCGCGAAAATCTGGTCCGTAGTAGCGCGTTGATGTCCGCGTGGGATTCTTCGACCAGATTCGAGAATCGAAAAAGGAACCGATGCCCAGTACCATCTCCACTGAGCATGGATTGAAAAACGTGGGATCTGCCAGGTTGATCCCGTTGGGCACTGTTCAACCATGGGTATTAACCCTTGCCGTGGGTAAATTCACTGTAACCCTTGGGAGAACCAGGAACTTCATTTTCTGCGAGATAGCCGTTACTCGCAAACCAGCCATCGGTGAAATCTGGTATTCAACCTTTTTCTGCTGCTTGACCAATACCGAGCACCGAAAGGTCCACCTTCCTCTGGTGCGTATTCATCCGTTGAGTCAACCTTTCACACACACGTTCACATCATATCCTAATATTTCTACACGTGATGTTGTCCAAAAGGTAGGCGTTTCGCAGAGTTATTTTCAGGGGGTCAAGGCAAGAGCTGGATTACATGCATCCAAGGCTCAAAACTTCTCAAACCGCGATGAACGGCTGCAAACTGTTGCGAAGATCTATCCCTGGAAGCTCTACACGAAGATGTTGACGAGATACAGATTACGAATCATACGTCAAAGTTGTTCTCCATCCAAGTTTTACACCGCAAAAGATAAATTCAATGTGGATAGGTGGCGACCCCGGCTTACTGGTTCACATCCATACTTCTCACGCCAAAGTCACAAGTGCGAATCTTACCTCCGGACAAGTTATTAAAATACCCAAAATGATATTTGAGTGACTACGGCAAGAGATTGAACCAGCCCGGGGCTGAACATCTCGATGATAAAGGGTGTATTCGATAAAAATGGCACACACATATATACTCATCAAAATTAAACTGATTATCGGATTTTCTTGAAATTTTTAGGGAATGAAGAACTACTAATGAGTTTTGATTTACAACATTTGTTTTATTCAATTTCGTCTCCCATCCCGAATGCCCGCACCTTCCTTTTCACTCCACCCATCAAATTTTGTACAACCGATTTTCCCAGTGTTTTTGTTGTTTTTACCCAAATTTTCTTCAATTCTAGCTCTGTTTTTATAGTTTTGGGATGTTTGCGAAGTTCCGTTTTCATAATTGCCTAGAGTTTTTCAATTGGACGAAATTCCGGTGAATTTGGTGGTTCATATCCTTTGGCACAAAATTGACTCCGTTGGCTCGGTACCACGCCAATACGTTTCGAGCGTAGTGGCAGGATGCTAGATAAGGCCAAAACAGAGTTGATCCTTTGTGCTTCTTAATGAATGGCAAGAGACGCTTCTTAAGGCACTCTTCCGTGTAAATCGCACCGTTTATTGTTCCGGAAGTGATGAAGGGAGCACTTATTTCACCACATCCGCAAATCGCCCGCCAGATTAGAAACTTCTTTGCAAATTTCGATAGTTTCTTCTTCGAACATCCTCCGGAACATCGAACTTCGACTTGGCAACGAAATATGCTTGCCCAGGAAGTTGACGGAAGTCGGCCTGACGTATGTTTCGTCATCCATCACGATGCAACCGGATTTGGTGAGCAGCTTCGTGTAAAGTTTCCGGGCGCGGGTTTTCGCAGTGATGTTTTGTTTTTCATTCTGGTTTGGGGCTTTTTGCACTTTGTAAACATGTAACCCAGCACGCTTCATGGTTTTCTGCACAAAACCTACTGACACCTTAGACTTTTTAGCGACATCTCGAATTGACATGTTTGGACGGTTCTTGAATTGTTGTACGACTTTCTTGGCCATTTTACTGTCCATTGGACCACTTTTACGACCACTCCCTTCCTTCCTTTGGACACTCAGACGCTCCTTGAAGGTTCTTATTACACGAGACACAGTTGTATTTGCAATTCCAAGCCTTTTAGCAATCCACCGGTGGGACGCCCCTTGATTTTGATTGTGAGTGCACAAAATTTTCTCACGGACAATTTCTTGTTTCGACGACATGACTGAAACTACTGAATGTATAACTATGAAACTCGGCAGATGTAAATAATACACTATGGACAAGATCTACTCAAATTTCTAGGTTTTTTACTCATACGATTCAAAAGTACAGAAGATTTTCTGTGTGCCATTTTTATCGAATACACCCTCTAAAGAAATAAAAAAATGTGGATACTAGTTTCAAAAAAAAAAAAGGAAATGTCAAAACTTGCAACGAAGTACCTCATTTGGTAGGCTATATCTGCACCTGCGGAAAGCAAAGTGAAATTTTCGTCACACCAGGTACAATCACTGATGAAATTTACAAGACTGAATGCCTCCAAGAACGTTGAAATTTTTAAAGCAACGAAAACCCCCTATTTTGGCAGGATTCAGCTTCACGCCACTGTTCTAATAGCGTGCTAGAATGGTATGAGCCTGATTCGGTGTGTTTTGTTAGTAAGGACATGAACTCTCCAAACTGCTTTGAAGTTGGTCAAATTAAAACTTATTGGGCAACGATGAAGGGGGAACTCAGATAGACCATGAAGTTGACCGAAAATGAGAAAATGGATGGTGTGAAGCGAAAGTTTCGAAAGCCGACCAAACAACCTCCAATAATTCATCAAATTTATGTAAGCTGGGCTTAATACATGTTTGAAACGGCCCTGCATATTTTTCCCTACACACTACCAAAATCTCGTGTAAATTTCTGTCATTGAGACCGACACATTCAAGCGTCCTTTAGCGCATAAGAATGTGTTGAAAGAGATGAGAAAATAAATTTAACCGAACGCATCTTTTGTTGAATTGCGTATGTGTCAGTTTCAGAAGACATAATTTCACACGAAATCATTCTTTACGTTCCCCGAATTTACGTTCCCCGACTATTTACAAACATGGATTAGGTCTCGTGTAAAATTCAGAATTTCTAAGTGTGTATAAATACATGAGATTTTTAATAAATTAATTGTGTTGCATTAATTCCGTGTGCACCCCTATGGTGCGATATAGTGTCTCGTGATCCAATCAAGAGCTGAAGAATAGCTCATGGGGAAGTAATTTGAAAGACTGAACTGAAGTACTGCCAATAGTGAAGTTTTCAACAGAATACAATCATGTCTCACCCTGCATTTACAACAGTATGTCTCTCTTTTCCTCTGAAACAAACAAAAAACAAATGACTGAAGTATTATTTCATCATTGGAACATTTAACATTAACTTTTTTAAATATTCCAGGGTTTGGGAATGCTTTTTGCATTTATTTTCATAATACAATATAATTACCCATACCACGTTGACGGTACACAGGAAAAAATCTGAATTTTTAATGTAATCTAAATTTCAGAGCATCTGAAATTGTATTTCATTCCACACGAAACAGCAACTTGCATGAAGTAGTTCTAACAAAGACGACCTTTTACATACAACATTATCGATAATGTATGGATGGTCCCAGAACTTTACATGACTTATAATTTAAATTTGTTTGTTTTATGATGCTTCATTTATGTACATGCTATTGAACAGCTTTTTCGAGCTGTGTAGGAGAAATCTTTGGCGAACTGAATTTTTTTTAAAAGAGTTTCTCTTGAGAATGAATCAATTGTGCAGTACAATAGCAATTGATCTCTCTTGTAATACTCATGAGATTTATGAACTCTAGACTAATTTTTGAAAATACTAAAAACCTGTAAAACTAAGTGTTGTGACAGAAAATAATATCATGGCCTTTATAATTAATTGTTTAGTTTATGGTTCACTTAGGTTTGAAATAGTTCGTAAATTCATGTAAATACACCTAAAGGGTGGAACGGTAAAAACTTGTCTACTCAAATATAATGTGGTTTTTTTTATCGTGCATTTTAAAAACTTGAGCACCCTTCATTACGTAGGTGTATGCGTACGAAATGCTGACTCTATTTTTTTGTCATTTTCTATTCAGTTGTCGAAGCAAGAAAAGCAGCGAATCAAAATTTTGCACTAGCATAAGCTAAATTCAATTCATTCCTACGCCGACTTGGCAAAATCACTTAATATTGCTAAATCAACCGCGACGAATGTTATTAAAGTGTTTGGAGAACGTCTGACGACTGCCAGGAAGCCGGGATCAGGAGGAAACCGAAACCAGGAAGCCACAGCGACCGAATGAATAGTGGTCAGCATTTTCAAACGCAATCCCAACCTTTCCATCAGGACTGTCAACATATAAGCAAAACACAACAGCCAAAGGAAGAGCGCGTAAGTTGTAAACGAGTTTGTTGACCAAGTTTGATTACGTCGTAATAGACGATGAAACATACGTCATGGCTGATTTCAAGCAGCTCCCAGGTCAAGAGTTTTAAACGGCTACCCGAAAAAGAAAGGTCCAAAATATGTTTAAGCAGAAAAAAATGTCAAAGTTCTTGAAAAAATACTTGGTTTGGCAGGTGATTTGCACCTGTGAACTAAAATGCGAAAGTTTCGTGACCACTGGCACTGTCGACTATGACATTTATGTAAAGAAATGCTTGAAAAAACGCTAATTGACTTTCTTGAAGGAACACAGTTATTCCGTGCTTGGCAAGACCTTGCCTCTTGATACTACGTAAAAATGGCTCCGGAATGGTATACCGCCAAACCTCAGAGAACTCAAAAAACAATTGAAAGTGAAAATCAATTCAAGTAATAGCAGCGGTACAAAACTTTATGGGCGAAAGCCTGAAAGTTCGCATTTGGAAAATTGGAATCCTAATCAAATAATTTTCCTGTGTTTTCTCCACGATAAACTTCAAAAAGAATCCTAGAAAGTGTGAGCTGTTTATTGGAATACCTGGAACTAGAAATGAGAAGTTATTTACTGATCAGTTATCAGTTATTTGTACACTACACTGAAGAAGTTTGCACATTATAGACGAAATATGCGTACCTGTCAAGATAAGCATAAAGGTACTTGGAAATAAATGGAAAACACTAATTTTTCTCCTCATTTCTAGTATCAAAAAAAAAAAAACATTGATCATTTATACAATAAAAAAATCATTATGCACTTAACCATGCATGGCCAATTTTTTACCGTTCCACCCTTTGAAAAGATATTATTTTACATCATATTTGCGAATTGATAATTGATAATATTCTTACGGGGGTAAAAATACAGTTTTCTCGCAAAATGCACCGAAGTAATTAGTTAAACATTTTGCCGAGAGGTTCCTAATACACGAAACTACGTCCAAAACTGGCACTCTTATTCTAGCATATTTCATCGATTGTTCTGCTAAATGCAATAGAATTCAAAAAAATAAATTCTTCTTTCAATTAGCCTGCATTGATATTTTTTCTATGAATTCTTCCATGGACCCAACACGACATCGTGGATCCGTTCCGCTGTCAATTTCAATCTTAAAACAAGAGAACGGAAATCTTAAAGTTCCGCAAACCTCATCCTTCTACGAACAGGTGAAAGGCTATCGCATCGGGCGAAGTGAGAGAAGCAACAGGTGTCAGCAACTTGGCTTGGCGATTCTTGGTGTAGCTCTCCCCAAGTTTCGTGGAAAAATGTTGTATCGTTTGTGTTGTCAATCTGTGTCACATTCTCTCTCTCTGTTCACAGGCGACAAAATCCACGCGACGTAGCACATCGCACGAGAGTGAGAGTGCAACAAATCCTTCCAGTCACATCGGCCTGGTTGCTTGTGCGCGTGGCCGCTGCTGTTGCTCGTAATATTGACCTCTGTTCAAAACAGCGACCGACCGTGCCTTCGAGTTTTCATTCACAATTTCAGCGCAAACCGGTCTTGTTGTGGTGCGGCGGTACAAAGCTTACTCCAGGGCACGTGTATCTATGCAACTTAAGGTGTTTGTTTTCGTGTGACGTGCTGCTCATATTTCTTCGTGATTGAGAGTGCTCGAGATTTTTTAATATGAAGCATCTTGAACTGCTCAGCCGCCAGCAGCAAATGGGAACGGTGAGGCACCATGCGTATCCATGAGAAAAAAAATATATCCTATAAGTGTGGACTTTGAATTTTGTTATTGTATGTATCTATGACGGTTTACATTCAAAATGCGCATTCGCCTCTTAGTACCTCTTAGTAAGGATATAAATGAATCAGTGAAAATGCAAAGTTGTTTGAGTGTTGGACATTAAGGTGAAGGTCGCAGGAATACAAAAATGATTGCTTCCAGAGCCAATCCGCATCGCCACTTAAGTTTTTTGAAGACACAATCTAATAAACTAGAAAAAATTCAAATATCAAATCATTAAGACATTAAGACTTGTATGCAGTGCAGCACGAATCCTATTAAAGTTGGGCATGAGAAATCTTTCTAATTTCTTAGATTTGTGCTTCCGAAAATTCGAAGTGATGATGCGAATCGGTCATGATGGGGACTATTGCATATTACCATAGACTAACTCTAAGACCAGTAGGTCCCATACAAAAACGATTTTTTTCTTGGCTCAGTCAGTACTAGAACATCGTCCCAAGCTCGGTCCCAAGCTCAATAATGCACCCCTTATAATGAACTCACATGAACACACTCTCAAATACTCTGTCAATATAACACAGCAAATCAAAACAAAGGCGCAAATATGTATAACAAGGTGCTGGCTTCAAGGTGTAATTCGGACCAAGGGGTTCTACAACAGTGAACCAATTTCAAATCGCTAGTTGCATATTGATTGTTGATATTACTGCGACCTTCACCTTATAATTCTTCCTCAAGAAATCCATTCTTCTGAAAACTGCGGATTGTTTAATAATCGGTTATTTGTCGTTCCGTGTCAATTTGAAATATAACCGGCAGGGAACTTTTCATTTAAAAAAAGATCAATATTCTTAGACGTTCGCAACTAAAGAGTCAAAAGTTCCTCAGTTCACATAATTTTTCTTAGGAGTTTTCCATCATCTTCAAGAAGCCCATTTCAGAAAATTTCACGAACCAACTTGCCTGAAAGTTCTGTTCTGAGCGTTGAGTATTTGAATTTGGAGGATTCATCCTTACCAGGCCATAGTAAGAATTCTGTTCAGGAAAAAAAGGTAATTCCATTATAAAACATTCTAATCATGATTCATTCTTCCGTTATTCTTCCAAGAATGTTTGTCAAATTAACTTCTCTTGTCGGCAACACTTATGGCGGCAAGCTCCATTTGGATTTATATTTAACTGTTCAGATAATTTCGAAAAAATGCGCAGAGTAGTGTATATTAACCCTGATGATGTCAAAGCCTTGAATATTACCGATCAGGCAGAATATAATCTATTGATATACATTTCCTAAGAACACACAACTTACACACTTAGAAAATTTTACATTTTCTTTCGAACTTTCAATAGCTAAACGTTCGGTAATCCGATTTACCGGATTTCAGTGAAACTTCACAGTATTCCGGTAAAAAAATTACCGGAACTTGTCAAACTTTACCGAAATCCGTTACATTGGAATACCGAACGTCCAGCTGTTGAAAGTTCGATAAAAAATTACCGAATACTGTAAAATGTTCTAAGTGTGTAATTCAATATCATCAGCAACAGTAACAACAACAATAAACGAACTTCATTTATCATTACAATAACAGTAACAACGTACGAAAACGAAACTATTTAAAAAAAAGAAAATGAACTATCTCCCGTTTTTAATTTTTTAACCTGCGAACGTGAGCTCGTTCATGAGTTTGAATTTATGACTTCCGTTTACGGATTCGGGTACGATTACGAGTACGGGATTACTTACAATTTTATTTCCGGTAAGGGCTACGCACTGATTATGTAAGGGTGTACGTGATGAGGGTGGTATGAAATTTACCCACGCATCATATAAAATTTCTCAGATTTCTATGTAAACAAATCTTACGAAGGGAGAGTTGTGGGGGATGGAAGGAGCATCCTGCATTGAAAAAAAAAGATAGCGTTCTGCGATTTTTCATGTAATGCCACCTGGTGGGTCGACCAGTGAATCGACAGTTAATATAAGTAAGCTGTATGCATTAAAAAAAATGACAGCTCTATCACTTCATTTACGGCAGCCATGGCGAAAGCAGTGAAGCTACTACGTTCGATGGATTGTAATTACCGCCAGTCCCACCGGAGCAAAGAGGTTCGTCATTGTGCCGCATTTTGAATACTGCCGAGCACATTGCTTTTCCTTAGGGAGTATTCATTATGCAGTTCCTCCTGGTATTTCAAGTATTCACTGACACTGACTTTCAAGTATTCACTGACAACATCGTCACACTAAGCATGTATTTTTTTTTTACAAACGAACAAAGTCACCCAATTACTTATGACACTGTCAAAGGAGCTGGCACAGCTGCTGCACATTGGAGTAACACTTAAAAAAAGCAAAGGGTCCTCCCTTAGCTCAGTCAGTAAAGGCGCAGCTACAAAGCAACACCATGCTGGAGGTGGCTGGGTTCGATTCCCGGTCCGGTCTAGGAATTTTTCGTTAAGGAAAATTTCTCGACTCCCTGGGCATAGCGTATGATTGTACTTGCCACACAATCATACTAATGCAAAAATGGTACCTGGCATCGAAAGCTCGCAATTAATAACTGTGGGAATGCATCTAGAACACTAAGTTGAGAGCAAGCAATAAGCTAATTGTGAAAGCAATAAGCTTGAAATGCTATAGAAGAAGAAGACCACCTTTTGTAATTTTCAGCAGATTGGTGTCCAAATGATAAAAACAAACTATCTTAACGCTAACAAAAACTGCCCTCCTGTATAGTCTCGTGACATATTAAAATCAAAACCAGACGACACACAATTAAAAACACACTGCGAGGCAACTTTTCCAGAATTCGTCCCGTAGACTGTTCCTCTGTGTGGAATCCTAAGGGGGAGATGTTTCGTAAGATACGACTACGAGCCTGGAGTGGAATATTGGTGAGCAGAGAATGGCAGCCTATTCGATCAGACAGTAAATCAGCAACGATAAGTGCCTTCGCGGCTCCACGACAAATTTGAAGAGTGCCCAAATGAATCATAGGGCAGCGTCTCGCAACTCGGAAGGCTGAAAGGGTTCCTCCAAGGCAGTCTACGAAGAACATGTCGGATGAAACGGAGTTGAATTGACTCAATACGTCTGACGCCATTTTGGAAACGAGGGTTCCGGACCGGAGAAGTATATTCAAAGGTGGACATCACCAACGAACAGTACAGCGACATAAGGCAGTATATGTCTGAAAATTCCTTAGCCACCCGAAAAATAAAGTCCAAATGTCGGGAATCTTTCGTTGTGATGTAGGACATGTGAGGTTTTTACGTGAGTTTATTATTGAGTATCACACTAAGGTCCTTTTCTTGTTTTTTTTCAGAGGAGTTCCAAACAAGGAATAACCGACGATAATAGGAGAGTTCTTCCTAGAAAAAGTTACAACGGTATCCTTTCCAAGATTCAAAAGCATACAGTTCACCTCGAACCATTTTTTAACTGTCTCTGAATCTTCCGACAACTGTAAAGCGTATTGTAGCGAATCCACGCAAATGTAGATTCTGAGGTCATCAGCAAAGCTGATGAGATTTCAGCAATAGGATGACAACGTTGAAAGCCAAGAGAGCTTAAGTTGTACACTTGTTCATCAGTTGGTTGGCCAACCTGTACATTCAACATAGACCCCCCCCCACCCCCCCCCCACACACACATGAGATCGTCGGTTTTGCAGATGATGTCGTCCTTACGATAACGGGCGAGACTCTAGAAGAGGTAGAGATGCTTACGGCTGAGGCGATGGACATCATTGGAACGTGGATGACTGGAGCTTAACTGCAGCTGCACACTTAGAAATTATGAATTTTACACGAGACTTAATTCATGTTTGTAAAAAGTCCGGGAACGTAAACATAGATTTCGTGTAAAATTATGTCTCCTGAAACCGACACATACGCAATTCTATGAAAATGGGTCTGTTTGGATTTAATTCCTCATCCCTTTCAACTCATTCTTATGTGCAAATGGACGCTTGCATGGGTCGGTCTCAGGGGACAGAAATTTACATGACATTTTGGTAGTGTGTGGCTCACCATAAGACGGAAGTAGTTCTGGTCAGCAACCGCTAAGCAGTTCAGCGGATTGAAATCAACGTCGGGGGACACGAAATTCCGTCAAAGCGTGCATTAAAGTACCTGGGGGTGATGGTTGATGACCGCTTGAATTTCAACGCGCACGTCGACTACGCCTGTGAAAAAGCCGGCGAAAGCGGTTAATGCGGTGGCGAGGATCATGTCAAACGTCGGTGGACCGAGAAGCAGCAAAAGGCGACTTCTGGCGAGTGTGTCAACTTCAATTCCGAGGTATGGAGCTCCAGCATGGGTCGCAGCGTTGAAAACTGAGCGTAGTAGTGGAAAGCTGAACAGGGTGTTCCGACTCATGGCCATGCGAGTGGCGAGCGCCTACAGAACAATTTCGTTGGAAGCAGTATGCGTTATGGCTGGCATGATGCCCATTTATATCACCCTAGTCGAAGACGTCGAATGTTATCAGCAGAGGGATATCAGAAATGCAAGGAGAATCGTCAGAACGGACTCGTTGGCTAAGTGGCAGCAAGAGTGGGACAATGCGGTGAAAGGAAGGTAGACCCACCGGCTCATCTCAAATGTGTCAGTTTGGGTAAATAGGAAGCAAGGAGAGGTGAACTTCTATCTGATGCAGTTCCTCTCCGGATACGGCTGCTTCCGGAAGTATCTGCATCAGTTTGGTCACGCTTCTTCACCTTTTTGCCCAGAATACGTGAACCTGGAGGAGACTCTGGTTACGTCGTCTTAGAATTTCCTAGGTTCGAAGAAGTGCGCAGGGATATGCGCGGCGTGACAGTCGACAATGTTGTCGATAAGATGTGCCTTGACAAAGACACATGGAACGTTGTTGATAGGGCGGTATCAAAGATACTGTCCGAGCTGCAGAGAAAATGGAGAAGTGACCAACGATCCAGCGTCACTGGCTAGAGCCACTGTAAGACTGATCGGTTCTGGGGGAATTCTTGCGTCGGGGACCTCCCTGTCGGAGTAGCCTAGATCGACCGCCGGGGACTAGTTGAGTAGAACGCGTCGTGCACTGGTTTCGGGTCGTCGAGGCGCCAGCGAACCGGACGCTAGGCTCCACCGGAATCTTTGGTCTGACTTCGGCACCCAACCCTGTCGGTTGGAGCAACAGCAAAAGAATCGGTTTCGGGAGATGTTCCGCCACCAGGGAACTCTTCGTCGCCGTAGGGTAAATCCACCGTCGCGGACTACTCGAGTCGTCTGTGTCAAGAGGTCGGAGCTAAATGGCTCAGAATGTGGGAGCTAAATAGCTCACCGTTGTTCGGTTTCGGGAGAACTTCCACTGCCGGGGAATCCTCCGTCGGAGTAGGGTACACCCACCGTCGGGGGCTACTCGATTCGATTGCGTTGAGGTGTGGGAGCTAAATGGCTCGACCAAAGTAGGGGGGAGCTAAACGGCTCAAGAAAGGAGCAAATTGAGAGTATAGCAGAGGTCCGGCAACGCCGATGCATAAAAAATAATAATTGAGAAGCGAGAGTCCCACAATGGTGACCGTGAAGGAGAGCACGTCATGACAGTCGGCTACTTCACATCTGACACGTCTCGATGGGAACATAAAATAAGAGAAGTGCACGAGCACAGACGCCCTCCGAAGTGGTCCCGGGGGGAGAAGGCAAACGGAAAATAAGGATTGTTTTTAGTGGTTAGGCACGAAAGCTAGTCCCACCATTGCTCCTGTGAGTCCCACACCGTGCCAAACACACTACAGGCCAGGCTTTTGAAGCTTTTTAAACCTTATAAAAAAAATACACACACACACAAACACAATTGAAAAAGTGATTTCGAGCACGCATGAAGGTTTCGTGATTGCCAAAATCACCACCTCGATGGACGGCGGAACAATATCACCAGATATTGGATGAACTCACCGTACATCTGATCGGGCGGAGGCCTGTCATCATCGCAGGAGACTTTAATGCTTGGGCAAAAGAGTGG
>JASCZW010014373.1:0-23096 GCA_034211315.2 Aedes japonicus
GGGTACTTATGGAATGAGACGTTGCAGCGACGGATATTAAAAACTGTTAAAAATTGAGACACAATTGAGATTTGTTTGTAGCTTTTTAACATGCTGGTAAAAGGTTAAGAATTTTTTTTAGCAACAAGTGTTATGTTTACATTGATTTTTTCCAACGTGTTTTGTTTTGCGTTCTTACTATACACACAAGTTTCTCCTCAGAGGCATATCGTGATCAAAACTTGCGTTTGTTCAAAAAAAATTATTATAACAATGATTGCGTTTAGCTGAATTAATGTGAATTTCATTTTTAAAACAAGCTCAGTACAATTAAAGGCAATAGGGGCCACAAAATCACTGAAAACTTATTCAAGAATGCACATCTACAGACCAATTGTCACCGAAGTTATTTAAGAACTGGCGCGTCCACAGCTCAAAGGAGTTCCATAAAGTTTTTGTCCACAAATTTTCGAAGGAACATGTTTCTTAAATGTTCTTTATTTCTTGACTTCTGGATTTTCTACTTTTCTTTTTTTTTTTGTAAAGGGTGTCCACGATGAAATTGTCACACACAAAATTGATTCGCAAAACTCGAGTTTTCATCCGATTGCCATCAAATAACTATTAAACTTCATTTTACCATTTTACTCGTATTTTATTTACAGTCCATACGCAAATGCCCGCACCTTGGCCTTAACCCCGGCCATAAGATTCTGCACAACCTGTGAATCAACCGTTTTTTGCATGTAAACCCATACTTTCTTCAGTTCCTCGACTGTCTTCACTACCTTAGGTCGTTTAAGAAGGTGCTGCTTCATAATCGCCCAGTACTTCTCGATGGGGCGGAGCTCCGGAGTGTTGGGAGGGTTGAACATTTTCGGCACGAAATTGACCTTATTGTCCGCATACCGCTTCAGCACGTTCTTGGAGTAGTGGCATGAGGCCAAATCCGGCCAGAAGATTGTTGGGACATTGTGGGCCTTCAGGAGAGGGAGCAGCCGCTTCTGGAGGCACTCTTTTATGTACACCTGTCCGTTCATCGTGTCCTGGGTCACGAAAGGTGCACTCCGCTTCCCGCACGTGCAGATGGCTTGCCAAACCAGGAATTTCTTCGCAAATTTGGACATCTTCTGAGTGCGGACATGCTCCGGAACGCTGAACTTATCCTTGGCCGTGAAAAACAGGTTGCCGGGGATCTGTTTGAAGTCGGCCTTCACATATGTTTCGTCGTCCATGATGCAGAATTCAACTTTCGTCAGCATGTTGAGGTACAACTTCCTGGCACGGGTTTTGGCGGACTTGTTCTGCTTCTCGTCGCGATTAGGGGCCTTTTGTACCTTGAACATTCGAAGCCCAGCCTTAGTTTTGGCCTTCTTGACAAAACTTCGGCTTAGGTGCAGCTTCGTAGCCACATCCCGAACGGAGGCGTTCGGATTTCGGTTGAAGGCCCCAACTACGCGGTTGTGATTTTTGGTGTTGTACGGAATACTTTTTCCTTCACTTCTGGGCTTCCGATCGGTGGTCAACCGTTCCTCGAACCGCTTAATCACTCGTGACACCGTGGAATACGCGATTCCCAACGTTTTAGCGATGGAACGATGCGAGAGATCCTTGTTCTCGTGATAAATGCGCAAGATTTTATCACGCACGAGCTGTTCTTTCGACTCCATTTCCGCGAGTTTTGATCACAGGACTTGCAAACTTGCAGGATGTAAATAATGCACTATGAACTAAATAATGCACTATGAACTAAATTTTCATTAAATTCTACCCAACGGTTAAAAAGTTAGAGCAATTTCATAGTGTGGCAATTTCATCGTAGACACCCTTTAAGGTTTACTGGCGGGACTCTGAATAGAGTAGAAACCTCTACGCCAGGCCTTTGATGATATCGTTGCATAGATCCTTTCGAATCATTTTGCCAGCCGTACACGGAACATGTCGTCCAAGAAGACGCTGATGACTCGGAAGGAGCCACGTTTGAGAATTTGGTTATGTTATGTTGTTCTTTGTTATCTTTTTTCCATAGTCTATTTGTGATTTTGTTAGTCAGTATCACGTTTTCAGCTTGAATGATTTGTTTCGAAGTTCCTTCTGTCTTTTGTAGTCTAGTCCGTTGGATTGTTATTTGTTTGAAAGTTTTCCGAAGCAGTTTTCTCGAACCAAAACTAAGAAGTTATTGTTCCTTGTGTGTTAGACTGACATAAATTAACTCCCTTTGAAGTATTTCACCAGCCGTGCAAGGATCATGTCGTCCATAGAGACGCTGTTGACACTGCCTCAAAAAGTGTTACATTTCCCAGGTTTGCTTCTCCTTTCTTTGCATTATGTTCATGTCCATTGTTTTGTGTCATTTGGTCATTGGCGTTATTTCGTCTTACCTCTTCTGATTCATTTATTTTTGTTGGCCTTATTCTTTTCATGTATTCTACATTATTGATTTTTTTTTACTATCCTTTCATTGTGTCTGTTATATTTGTATGAAACCAATTTCCTAGTCTTGGCGGTTTTGGCCGATCTCTTTATATTATTCCGCCATGGTCTTTTAATGTCATATAAGTTGACCCATCGCATTAGATAGTGAGTGGTGAGTCTCAATTATTTGTATATTTTTTTCATAAAACCCTAGCCTTTAACTCCTTGTCAGCATTTGTCCTAAGTTACATTTTTCAATGATCTTTATTCAGTTCACAAGGTCTGATCCCTAACTAAATAATATGATGTTAGCGTCAGTGCCTTGATCACGGCTGTCGTATAGAGCATACATTTAAATTATAATATATATTAACATTATCTGCACCTGACACATCAGGACATATGACTAGTTGCTCACAATCATGATCAAAACACTCACCCTTTTCGATAATTATGGGAACAATAAGATTATCAAGAATACCAAGTGTGTAGGTATATTTACTGTTTATTCAATGACAATTAGAGAGTAAACAGCAATGAAAGAATTGTCAAGCAAATAAAAAGTGCACTTTTTGTCGTTTCCCTATATTATTCTAAGGAATTTGGAGATTCTTCCCAGCTTCGTATAAGAGTGAATTGCGGCTAAACCCGCCAGTAAGACACCTCTTTCGATGCCTTCAAATAAACGTACTACGGCGTGGCAATTTAAAGAAAGTAGAGTGTGATACTATCACTGCTGATCATGTTCTTAGTCTCCCATGCTGGCTTTTTGCATGGGATTAGCCCTCTCACCTACGACAAGGTGACAACCATGATCTTCGAGAGGGATTTCTTGACTTCTTAAATTTCTTGAAAATAACAATCAGTTGAGACCATTCCCATAAACACTTTTATCTACAACAACTTTATTTTTGATGCCATTTCTTGATATTATCTATTATTGCAGCTATTCTTCAACGGTAATTGTTAATATTTGCAGTCATCCAAAAGCACACGAGTTTTGTGATGTCTTGCTATTATGGTACCGAAGTGGTATGCAGGAAACAATGTCAAAATTGTACCAAAGGACTGCAATCCTCCAAACACCCCGAAACTTCGTCCAATTGAAAGATGTTGGCCCATTGCGAAGCGAAACCTTGGAAAACGAAAAGGACAAGCAAATATTGAGAAAAATTTTGCTAAAAAGTGGGAAAAATACTTCCAGACACACGACTGGGAACACTGTACAGAACTTGCAGCGCTTAATGGATGGTATCAAACTTAAAGTTAGAGCATACGGATTTTAAAATTCCGAATAATAATATTTTGATGCAAATGAGTTTGAATTTAACCCTTTGTTACAGTAATTTTTATTCGGATTGAGAAATGAATAGTTATAATGATATACCGCGAGTATTTCTTTGGCTAGATTTTGCTGTGCGCCAACTTTATATGTTTTTCGACCTGCATGTATATTTGAGTATCCTATGTTTATGCGGACTACACTAACATCTTTTTCTTTATAAGCGTTTCAAGATTATTGCTTTCACAATTTGCTTATTGCTCGCTCAGCTGAGTGTTCTACATGCCATTCCACAGTTAATAATTGAGAGCTTTTGATGCCAGGTACGATATTTGCCTGTGGCAAGTACAATCATACCCTATGCCCAGGTAGTCAGGAAATTTTACTTAACGAAAAACTCCTACACCAGATCAGGAATCCAACCCAGACACCAAATATTACTTTGTAGCTGCGGCTTTACCGAATGTACTAAAGGAGGCCCCCATAAACATCTAAAGGGTGTTCCGATCAAAATCTGGTCAAACAGAAATGTGTGTGAGTCGATCAAATTTTGTATTAATATGTCAAAATCTTTTTTTTTTCAGTTCAAACAGTATACAGGAGAAATATTCAGCTAAGCTTCCTTTTTACCGAATGCGAATTGCCAGGCCTTTCGTTTAACACCTGCTATAGAATTTTGTACAGTCTCCTTGTCCACTTTATTTGTCGCAGAACGCCAGTTTGCTTTAAACTGCTTCTCGCTCACAATAGCTTTTTGAGTCTTTTCAACGTTCCACTTGACGATGGCCCAATATTGTTCGATTGGGTGGAGCTCTGGCGTGTTGGAAGGGTTATTGCCCTTGGGCACCACTTCATGTTGTTGGCAGCATACCACTCCATGGCCTTTTTTCCGTAATGGCAAGATGCCAAATCCGGCCAAAATAGAACGGAACAATTGTGTCGCTTCAGGAAAGGCAGTAGACGTTTTTGTAGGCACTCGCTCTGATAATTTTCCTGGTTGACGGTTCCGGTCGCAATGTTAACGTTGCTCTTCAAGCCACAGGTACAGATGGCCTGCCACACCAGATATTACTTTGCAAACTTCGACAGTTTAATGTGCTTGAAAATATCTGCCACCTTTCTCCGTCCGGTTGCCGTATAAAACTCCTGTCCAGGAAGCTGTTTAAAGTCTGCCTTGACAAAAGTTTCATCGTCCTGTGCCATGCTTTGAACGTCGTGTTTCGTGTATCGTCGCGACCTCGTTTTTTAGCTCTATCCACGGTTGAAGGCGCCACTTCCAGCTTCTTCGCAACATCTCGGATGGAGAGGTTGGCGTTCCGCTCGAAACAGCGGGAAACAAAACGTTGATTTAACCACATTCAACAATTTCGACAACATGGCGTGAGAGTAGTTTGGATTTTCGCCATGCACGTGCAAAATTTTGATGCGTTGCTTTTCTTCCATCAACGACACTTTGATAACTGAAGTGATAATCTTAAAATTAAAATAGAGGCATGATGCTACACGCACACATCTTCAAAATGAGGGGTGTGCATCATTTTTTAATGCACGATGAAAGGAAATGCGTTAAGTTTAAGTCGACCAAATTTTGATCGAAACACCCTTTAGCGTTGATAAATCTAACAGAATAGTAATAGAGTCTTCAATCCTATGGTCGGGTGCATAAATAAAATTGATTGTATGACCAATGGTGGTCATAACACACTTTTTTTTTTTGCAAAACAGTTGTTGTGCAGTACATCACGTCGTCATCCTTGTGGTACTTTTTAATGAAGACGGCACCTTCTGGGAGGCACTTTGTACTGTAGATCTCGCCGTTCACTGCCAACCCCTACAAAAATAAAAAGCCGTTGTTTCTGGGTTTCCGCTTGGTTCTCCGACACGACTAGCTTGGACTAACACTTCCGCATGTGAATATCCATTTTATCCAAATACTTCTTGACCGTTTGGCCAGTCGCATCGACCTCCCGACCCAACGGACGGAAATAAGCTTCCGTCTCCGGTTGGGCTTCTGTTGATTCCTCTGGTTGCTTAAAACGGTTCCGCTCGATAGACTCTTCCTTCTCTAGAAGTGTCAGAATCTCCTAGATGTTTCCGCGATAGTATCCGGTCGACGCTAGGTGGACCACGATATCCGACTTCTTTGAGACCCTGTGGGAAGCAGGCGGTCCGAATAGTTCGAAATTGTTTCATAGTTGTCGCCATAGTTGCCGAAACAAATTGATAGAGCTGTCAAATTTTCACAGAATATAGGCAACCTAGTATATATTGGCTACTGGAGGACCGAACAACAAAGAAGCAAAGCGGCAGGGTAATCGCATGAAAAAATCGGAACATTTTGTCGCTTTTTGTAATGCACGGTTTTGTTCAACGATATGGTAATCGATCAAATTATATAAAGAATGAATCATTCATCGCAAATTGCCATCAATTTTTGATACATAAAGAACGACGTGCGATTTAAGGTGTTTTTTTTTCTTTTTTTTTCAAGGCGGCCGTCGGTGAGATCAATCGGATTATAAATAAATTAAACAAATCCTTTTTTGAAATAATACTAAATACGTGCCTTGTTTTGAAATTTAACATTTGAAATTGTGGAAGTATGTTGCAGTACTGTTATTTAAATGAGTAAAGATAAGTTGTTATTGGTGGATGTGAAAGCAAACTTGATATGGACGTGACTCTTCAGATATTCTGAAATGTGTTTCTGGATCTGTAGTAGAGCTAGCACTTTCTAGATGTCGAGGAAAACTTGACTGCGCCCAAAACATGGATCGAAAAACAACTGGGATTCCATCATTCGACGGTTGCTCAGGTGGTGAAGCAATTCAAGGAGATCCAGACGACCCAGGCAGCGGCAGAAACCCGAAGACAGCTGATCCGATGACGGCAAGGAAGGTGTTGAATCGGATCTAGCGTCGACCGAACATATTGGTAATTTCGACCCGCTGCACTTTGGATAGCAAGGATTGGGAAGCAATTCAGTAGAGAACGAAAATTCTCTGTCTTTTCAATGAGGTTACGATTGTTGTTTCGTCAGAGAAATCTGTTTCATTGTCTAAAAGCTCAGTACTTGTTCGCATTAAGAGGGAACGGATTAACATGTATTCAAACGATTCTCTTCCTCCGAATATCAAGATGTAGATGTACTGAAGGATGGCCTCATCAAGCGGTTCGGGGAAAGAAAATCGGGTGAACTAATCTCTTAAGCCACCTTTCCTGATCCGCGTTCGAAGAAGCAAGTTTTTAGAGATGTGGCAATTTACACAACGCCGTACCAAGCTCTAGTGCACCAAATGCAGGATAATATTGATACTTCGGATCAAAATAAGCAAGCTGAGCTTTTGCTATTTAACCATCCATATGGGAACAATTCGACGATAAGGTAAGCTGCACACAATACAGGATCCAAAAAGATGGGTGGAAATCCAAGAAGCTTGTATATCCCAAACTACATCAAGCAGTTACAAAAAGAGCGAATTAACGGTTCAGAAAAACTACATGGGCAGCCATTTTAACTCAGTTTTGAGATGAGTTTGAGTTTTGAGCCGATTTGTCAATCCCAGTTACATTTACTCAAATTTGAGTGACTCCACTTATGACGAATGTGAGTCGAAAACGACTCAAAACTGAACCGTTCATTTGCTCTTTTTGTAACTGCCTGATAAGAGGAACTGTTCAGAGCCGCTCACTATAGTGAGCCATTTTACTCACCTTTAGTAGAAACCTAACCATAATGCGTTTGCTGATATTTTGAAGAAAATCCAATTTAAAATGAATTTTTAGCGACCATTTTTGTGTCTCATTTTTTTCGAGTACAGCCTTTAGTATCCGAAGTCCGAAAAAGTTATATTTCAAACTACTTTCGCACTGTTTCAGTAAGGTTAGACTGTGGATTGTTCTTAGTGTTGTAGGACAAACGGCTGAAAGACAAATGGTCCAATGACAGAACATCAAATGACAAAATAGATAGGACAAAACTTCGAAGGTACAAATGGTCGAATGGATCAAAGGTCGATAGATTGTTAGAAGGACAAATAGTCGATGGATTAGGAGAACAAAATAGAATAGAAAAAACGTCGAATTATGAGAAGCGTGACAAATGTTCAAATTGAGTGAAAGGAGAAAAAGGTTCACTGTCTACAAAATGTCCAAAGGATCGAATAATTAGAAGGGACAAATAGTCGACCATTCCACGTGAATGCGTTTTTTTGTCATTTACATTTCGAGTCGATAAAGTAGATCTCTGAATGACTGGGCAACCATCAGAGAAACGTTTGTTTTTAATTTGTAACATAATATTTGTAGCTCTTTGTATTGTTTTCGTACGAAGCACGAATGTTTTTTTCTGTGTCAACAAATGCTTCTGACAGTTGCGCGTGTGTCATTAACTATCAGCGTCTTTTTTAATGTTTCTGACATGGGTTTCGATCATACAACACAGTACGATAAAAGAGAAACAGCGATTGGCTGATCTTCACGAAATTCAATTCGTGCATTTTACAAAAAAAAAAGTGTAATGATACCATTTCATCAGATAAAGAACAATATGAATGTTTCATACAAAATACGAGACATTTGTTCTATGTAAAAAATCCATGTTTACGAAACGCATGAAAGCTACTTTACGAAAATAAATGTTCAGTGTAATTGTTGGTTGGAAGACTTCCCATCATAGTTCATAAGAACTCATTTCATCGTCCAATTCGATGTTTATTTTACTCCGATTGACTTTTATCCCTCTTTTCATTATTTGACGTTTTATCCAATCAACCTATTATCTTACTAACAATCTTTCGATCTTATGTTCACTCGGCTTTTTGTCATTTATCGTTATTAGCGACCTTTTATTATACATTTAATCATAGTGTTATGTCCTATTAAAAATGTTCTCAATTGTTGAAATTTTCTTGCAAAAATTTTATGACTAAAATAAATAACCTGAAATAGATAAGCGCCACGCGCCACTTAACAGCGACACATCAAACTCGCCGAAATGATCGCCATTGAAATCCAAACCCTATCAACTCTCCCAACATTCTCCCGCATTGCCCCCGGAGTCGCACAATAGAAAATGTGCGGTTTGCTGCACCCCGTTAGTCAACAATTGCCCGTTCATATTTTCCGACCGACATCAAAAAAATTACAGTTAATAAATTTCGAAACCATAACCATAGGAAAAACTCGCTTTCTAAGAGGGTGCTCGCACCGGCCGACTAGAAGAAAGTCCGAAAAGAGGGAGAGATTGCTTTTGCAGGGAACGCAAAAGAAAGAAAAAAAAACAGAGCAAGCGGCGACAAAGCACACACCGGCAAAATATTACTGGGGCCAACTAAATTGTTTTGCGGCCATAAATAATTCACACCGCCCCCCCGCACACATCCACCGCTCCGAATCGTCCGGCTCGGGGCGTCGCAAAAATGAAAGCAACTGGAGTAGGTGGGTAGGTACCGACAACCAGTTGGCCATTCACTGAATCTCGGAGTAATTCCGGAGAAAGAACTATTTTCGCTGCGAGTCGTAAATAAATATACACACTGGCAAATCAAAAAATAAATGTATCGCACACGAAACTTGGGGAGGGGTGGGAGCCACAAGAATGTTTCGTTCACTCGAGGGGATGGAATTGCGTGGGATTTCCGGGAAACTCCGTCTTAGTCAGCGGTAATTTTCCCTCCGCCAGCTCACCGGTCGTCTGAATTCCAGGGAAATGTTTTGCGGCATTCTTGCTTCAGTCGCATTTTTATGGAAATTGGGAACTGTGTGTGTGTGAGTTGGAATGAAGCTCGCCTCGGTATTGGAGCAAGGACGAAAAAAATGTGAGCGAGAAGAAGAATTTAAAAGTTTACGTGATTTTTCGTGGCGTAATTTGGCGTAAAATGAAGTGGGAAGAAATAGTTTCAAGTGCCAATTATTTTCTTCAGTCGTGTGAAGTCAATCCGAGGAAAGATTAACGTTATAGCAGTCTCAGTGCTTTCAAGTCTGGTTAAGTCTTTGATCCTCAACACATTTCACTTTTCTTCGACCACTTGACCATGGGATTTCTGCGAGGACCTTACATCATTAGTAATTGTTTACCATTAGTGGCGAGCATCGATTTGGCGATCGTTTATCTCAATGTTTCTAATATTTTAATTTTCGTGATTGCTCGCTTGCTTGCAGCCATGCATGCTGCCAAAACAATCATATGATTGCTGCTATTAATTTTGAACTTGAATTTGTCCGATCATAAAAAAGTTCAAAGGTTTATGATTGAAATAAATCAGTTAATTGAGATAATTATTATAAGTCTTAGCATGAGCATGAGCATGATTAACCACCCGAGGTTGCTACTCTTTTACCGCCAACAGCTGTAATAACACTAAGATCAAAAAGAAGCGGGGATTTTCAAATTAAACAATATTTTCTCAATTTTCTTGCAAATTTAAATAGCTTCCTTCAAAATAAGACCCATTTGTAGCGACGCTCATGTGCCAATGCTTGACACATTCATCCATACACTTTTCATAGGCCGTCAGCTCCTTCGGTATATTATAGCCTCAATGGACTTGAATTTCATTTCCAGAAGTGGCGTTTTGAGTTTGGAAAAAAAGGAAAACTCAATAATTGCGACGTTTTCGTCGGTATTCGTATTGAACGGCGTCCAAAACGAGGCAAGTTTTCGACCATTTCACGACCTTAAAAGTGGTATTCATACCATTTGTAAGAACAGATTCTCAAAGGCTTTCTGGAACATTTTTTACAATTCCCCACAAGAAATTTCATTTAAATCACAAAATTTACTTCTTTTTTTTGTGATGAAATGTGACAAAACACAAAACCTTGTCTGATATAAACAGCTAAAAAACAAACGCCAATGCTTCGCTCTCGCTCAAATGTCAGTCAAAGATGTACCAACTTAAAAAAATAATAACCGGATCGGTCGAAAGTGGTTCATTTTACTACAAAATTCCCAATACTTTTTGAACATAGTGTATACAGAGAACCAACATATGAAACTTGGGACCAACATACATCCTCAATGTGTCAAATCTGGGAATACTTATTAAGGCAGTACTGGCGGCAGCTCCGTCCGACTGCAGGCTAAATAATGAAAGGTAGGAATGTATTGACATGATTCTCGCTTTGTGAAAAGCCGGGAAATCCTTTGCACTCTGCACTCATACATAGAAGAAGAAAAAGCGTTCTTAAAAATGAATACGGACCGCGAGCAGTTCACGTTCTCAAGATTTTTCCCTTTAAACGTTGTTTATTTCATGATTACGTGATTCAGTTCACTGTGTATTTTTGCTTGTTCTTGAATTCATAAACGCAGTAAACGGATCTGGGCACGGATTTCTTTTCCGTGTAACGAGAAATCACTGATATATTGGATAAAAAGGTTAGAAAATATGCTCATTTCTTGTTTATTTCCGAACGTTCCAACCGGTGAAGCAGCCAAGTTCAAGGAAAGTCTCTGCAATATCGGACGGATATCTGCGGTGCATCCGGAAGAAGTCGACGAAAGAAATGAGGAAGATTCTTGAAGATACGGTCGAGATGGATCCCGGGATTATTTATGAAGAAACCCGAGGCTGCATTGGATTGGTCAAGAATGCTGCATCGAAGCGAACCAAGCACCTGGACATAAAACACCATTTCATCAAGGGTCATGTGGCTGCCGGGACCATTGAGATAGAACAAGTTGAAACCACCGAGCAGCTGACGCGATCAGTCGAAACAAAGATGGATCAAGTGATGTGTGTCATCCGAGTTTCAGGGGCACTGTCGAGCCCCTTCAAATCTTGGCAAGATGATGGATTGTGATTCGAAGAGTGATAGACACGAGTGGTACGATCTTCAGGAAGTCTGTCCAACTTTCCAGCTTCACTGACAACATTGGTATCGTAGCACGCAATTTTGAAACGATGGCGGAAACGTACATCAGACTTATGACTGAAGTTTTAAGGATTGGGCTTGTTAGTAATGCGTTGAAAAAAAAATTAAAAGAAAAACCTCACGAGAAGATAATACACTATGAGTGCAGATTGACGGTGATGAAATCGAGAGAGTGACCGCCGATAATGACAGCAGCAGAGAAATTCAAATGCGCATTATGGCTGGCAACCGTGCCTACTTTGGACTCCAAAGGACGCTAAGATCGAACAAAGTTCGCCAAACTAAAAAGTTGACCATTTACAAGACATAAATTAGTCCACTACGGCCACGAAACATATACGGAAAACAATCCATGCCCAGATCCGTGAACTGCAGTCATGAATTCGAGAATAAGCAAAAATATACCGTGAACTGAATCACATAATCATGAACTAAAACGTGAACTAGTTTACGGTCCATTTTCCTGTGTGTGTGTAGACATTGTTAGTGAAGAACCAACGCAACTGGAAAGAAGTGAATGAAGTAGGAATTGCATCAGCTGGAAGCACCTACCATCGTTCCAACCGCCAAAATCGGTCGACTACTGTAGAATGGGCATGTCGACTGAAATGATTCTCCAAAACGAACTGACAGACACTAGAAGGAGAGGTGCAAAACGAGCAAGGTGGAACGATCGAGTAGGCAGACTGCAAGACTGGCCAAGTGCAGCCATGGATCGAATATAACGCAGACAACTTCTGTATACAGCAGAGGCCATCCTAGCATTGGTCTTATTGATAAGGTAAGGTATCATGTACATTTCAGCCCCCGAGACCAACACATGCAAGCGTCCTTTCAAACACAAGCATAAGTTGGAAAAGACGACAACATAAATTCAATCAAACATAGCGTTTGTCAAGTTGCATTAGCGGAGATCGCCCAGGGCCGGACACCCCTCAATACCGAACACGTCCAATTTTCAAAATGCATTTGAATAACGAACATGATGAGAGCAATGAAGACAAAATAAGACGAAATATGTAGTCGAGACTCTTCAAAAAACCATATCAAAATCAAAATCCTGTTAAATTTTATGTTGGGCAGTGGAGCTGCCGTGTTTCTGGTAAGATTCGGACCAGAATTCAGGCGATGAAACCTCTGCATTTACATCTAAAGCCCCGTAGGGTAAGCATTATTCAAGCTCTTTATTTGATTTTTATCAACGATTTAAATTCACTGGAAACCATACCCTAGTAGCACACTTGTTCCAAAGTAGTCAATGTAACTGCAATGTGACTCAATTAAGTCACAATCAAGTTGTTGTAACGTATTATGACAGATTTGTGTTGTTTGGATAAGTAAAGGGTGACGCGCATAAAAAATTGCATCACGGGAAAAAACACTGATGAAAATTACCCATTGGGTCTTTTCTCTTGAAAATTTAGGTACATGTAGTTGAGAGTTTTTTTTTTCTGTATGATTATCGCTATCAGTTTTTCGAAAAGGCGTCACCCGAAAAGCAACGTCGCGAATTGATTTTGCGCAAGCACCTTGAAAATTCTCAACTCTCTCATCGGGACATCGGAAAACTACACGGAATCGTATAGTCAACGGTGAATTGTGTGATTAAACGTTGATACGAAACTCTGACCATCGATCGAAAGGAAAAATGCGGTCAAAATGAAAGGTCTATTAATGATCAGGATCACAAACGTGTCGTTAAATCGTTTGAATGGAATCCCAATGCTTCGGTCAGGGTTGGGGCCTAAAACTTGAATCTGCCCAAGTCCTTCGTTCAACGAGCCAAAGACCCAGAGGGACTGCATACGTACAAAGTACAGAAGGCTCCAAATCGTGACGAACGGCAAAATACGGTGGAGAAGTCACGGACCCGGAAACCCAGATTCCCAGCACATTTACGTTCGATCATGAAGAGGAGCTTGTGGCTCGCGTCCGACTAGTTGAGTCGCTGTTTTCCATTAAACACGAAAGAGTTCCTCAAATTGGCATTCGATTTAGCAGTGAGTGGTCCAGCTTTTCAGTAACATCCGTCGTTCCGCAAGGCTGCCACCTTGGGCCATTCCTTTTTCTGTTATATATGAAATATGTAAACTTGGTCCTCCGATGCTTGAAATTATCCTACGTGGACGATCTGAAGCTGTACTACGTCATAAAATGTCCAGAAGATACTCATTTTCTTCAGCAGGGCCTACAAGTGTTCGACGACTGGTGCCGGATCAACAGAATGTCCTTAAATGTATCCAAATCCTTGGCTATCTCCGTTGGCCGAAAACGTGTGATGTATCTCTACGACTACATCCTTCGAGGAAAGCAGGATCCTTTGGCTCATCCTTTTTTGGAGTACTGTGCTGTCGTTTAGTCTCCTTTCTTTCAAAATGCAGTCCAAAGGATCGAGGCCATTCAGCGAATGTTTATAATCTTTGCTTTGCGACATATTTGTTGGCAAGACTCTCGCAGATTTTCAAGTTATGAAAGTCGGTGTGAGATCATCAATCTGGAATATTTGGAAAGGAGAGGTATGGTGGACAAAGCGTGTTTCGTTGGTGACCTTCTACATGTAAGCATCGACTGTTCCACCTTACTTGGTCTCATGAACATCAACAATCGACGACGAAATCTACGGTCTAACTATGGAAAACACGAACCTGTGCTTAGCATGTGTTGGGTTCACAACAGCTATTATAACGTGTTAATTTTAATGTATCCCGTAAGATTAATAAGTGCTGTTTCCGTAGATGTATGTGTTGTAATTCAGTTTTATCCCATTGTCATTGGGGTAAACATTTTTATCTGTTGACGAATCAATAAATAAATGAATAAATAAGAAAATCTGAAGCTACCTCACCAATTCAACATTAACAAAGGAACGGCTGGAATATTGTGGAGCTTATAGCAGAAGCATCCCAACAAACATCGGTGTTGAATTAGAGCTTGTTCAAACAAATTTGGAGAAGCTATTCAGCTATTCCAGAAGAAACAGCTGAATAGCTTCTCCAAATTTGCTTGAACAAGCTCTAATTCAACACCGATGTTTGTTGGGATATGCTATAGTGGCACGAATCGAAAAATCTGGTTTTGAATGTACTAGAATAACGCCATTCAATGCACGTAAATTCTCTGCAGTTGACTACCTTCCTTCTGGTGTGACAAACATCTCAAATTACATTGCCAAAACCATCCAAATTGATAAGGTTTTATTGAAGTTGTATAAAAGCCACTAGAAATCGAATAAGTTTTATTATGGCACCAAGAGGTGCTTAAAGTTTTCATATTTTGCTCAAGTTGATAAGAACTTTCACAAACCGTTTAAGTATGGGTTGTTAGAGTTTACAACTATAACTGAAACAAACCATTGTCAATGCTGTTTTGGAGTTCTACTTTCGAGCAAATTTTTGATTTTCTTGGTAGTTGTGCCAGCTATATTTAAAGTATTGCAGATGCTGTCGTCAATACCAGACGCAGCACAACGAAGATGTTTTGCCAGAAAGAGGAAGTCCCAAAAAGTGAAATCCTCACATCGACAGTACAAACTGGAGATTGAACAGAAGGAAATAGTAATTCAAGCAAAGAAGCAGAGGATACAGTCCATAACTCCGGAGAAAGCTGGCCCAAGTAGCACTGAGAATATACATATTTGAGATTTATTTTACATTTGTCATGCTATAGATCTATGACAGCATTATTTGGCCAATTTTCTCATGAAAGTGTTCGTTTGATGTATTTCAAATCTTGATTGGTTAAATCGACTAACTAATTTGTCATACAGGTCTTTGATGTTTTTCAGCTATGAAATGTTTGTTTACGCTTGACATCTTGTTTGTATAGTTTGATTCATAAAATTATCAACATAAGTCTCCCTTAGCTCAGTCGGTAAAGGCACGGCCACAAAGCAAAACCATGCAGAAGGTGGCTGGGTTCGATACCTGGCATCGACAGTTCTCAATTAATAACTGTGGAAGTGCATTTAAGTTGAGAGCAAGCAATAGGCAAATTGTGAAAGTTATATATCATCTTGAAATGCTAAATAAGAAGATCAACATAAGTCTTCCGTATTTCAAAAATCAAACATATTCAAGAATGGTCACACTTCCACAAAATTAGTCCGGTATGTTTGCTTTTCGTTGATAAGGGATAAAAATCAACGCAGCATCTATATAATAAAAATGAGTTGGGGTTTCCTTTGTCACGATTTAACTCGCAAGCGAAAGGACCGATTGGCATGAAGTTTTGTATACAGAGATTTTTGGGGCCGGAGAATAATCTTATGATGGTTTAAGACCCCTCCCTTCACTAGAAAGGGGGGCTCCCATACAAATGAAACACAAATTTCTACACAACTCGAGAACTAATCAAGCAAAAGAAACCAAATTTAGCAAGTGTGATTTTTTGAAGGCAAAAAAGGTTTTTATGGTAGCTTGAGAACCCTCCCCGTCATAAAAGGGGGGGCTCCGATACAAATAAAACACAATATTCTGCATAACTCGGGAACTAATCAAGCAAATGGAACGAAATTTAGCATGTGGTGGTTTTTTAAGACAAAAAATGTTTCTATGTTGGTTTGAGACCCCTTCCCATCCCAATGGGGGGGGGGGCTCCGATACAAAATGAAACTACACTATTCTGTAATGACTCGGAGACAAAAATTGTTCTATGTTGATTTGAGACCCCCCCCCTTCTGAAAGGGGGGGGAACCTATTCAAATGAAACGCAAATCCTTGCATAACTCGAGAACTAATAAGAGAAATGGAACCAAATTTCGCATGTGGAAGTTTGTGAAGGAGGGAAATGTTTCTATGGTGATTTGAGACTCTTCCGTCATATGAGGAGGACAGGGGGAGGGTGTGCTCTCAAACAAATGGAACCCAAATTTCTGCATAACTCGAGAACTAATCAAGCAAATGGAATCAAATTTGGAAAGGACGAGTTTTTTAAGGCATGAAATGTTTTTATGGTGGTTCAAAGCCCCTCCTCTCTCTAAAAAGGGGGGCTCTCATGCAAATGAAACAAATTTCAACCAAACATGAGAACTATACCTACTGCTTTGCAAATTTGTATTCAGTGGTTTTTGGGTCCGGGAGAGCATCTTATGATAGTTTGAGAGCCCTCCCGCGTCTAGAAAGGGTGGGATCCCATGCAGATGAAAAACAAATTCCTGCATAACTCGAGACCTAATCAAGCAAATGGAACCAACATTGGTATGGGTAAGTTTTTGAAGGCAAGAAATGTTTTTGTGGTAATTTAAGACCTCTCCTCACTCTGAAAAGGGGGGCTACCATACAACCGAAACACAAATTTAAACCAAACATGAGAACTATCTCTACCGCTATGCAAATTTGTATGCAGGGGTTTTTGGGTCCGGGAAAGGATCTTATTATAGTTCGACACCCCTCCCGCCTTTAGAAAGGGGTGCTCCCATGCAAATGAAGTGCTGTTTTCTGCATAACTCAAGAACTAATCAAACAAATGGAAGCAAATATGGCATGTGGAGGTTTTGTAGGCAAGAAATGTTTCTACGGTGGTTTGAGACCCCAAGCAAAAGAAACCAAATTTAGCATGCGTGAGGTTTTAAAGGCAAGAAAGGTTTCTATGATGGTTTCAGATTCCTCAGAATACAGAATATACAGAATACAATATTCTGTATAACTCGAGAACTAGTCAAGCAAATTGAACCAAAACTGGCATGTGGAGGTTTTTGTAGATGAATACTGTTTCAATGCTAATTTGAGACCCCTCTCTTTTCTGAAGGGGGGCTCTCATACAAATGAAACACAAATTTATGCATAACTCGAGAAATAATAAAGAAAATGAAACAAAATTTGGCATTTGGATTTTTTTAAAGGAGAGACATATTCCTATGGTGGTTTAAGACCACTCTGCCCTCTTAATGAGGGGGGTCCCATAGAAATGAAACGAAATTTTCTGCATAACTCGAGAACTAACAAAGCAAATGGAATCAATTTTGGCATGTGGGGGTTATTGGAAACAGGTTTTTTATTTATATTAAAATGGATTTCTATCTGACTGTCTGTCTGACCGATCGGAGTGGAAATATGTATGCAGGTATTTTTGGGGCTGGGGAAGGTTCTTATGATTGTTTGAGACCGCTTCCCCTTTCCGGCTCGCATACAAATGAAACACGAATTTCTGCATAGCTTGAGAACTAATCAAGCAAATGGAATCAAAAATGGTATGCGGGGTTTTTTGAATGCAAGAAACGTTTCTACGGTAAATTCAAACACAAATTTCAACCAATCCTGAGAATTATCCAGGTAACTAAGCCACAAACTGTGTTTTGTCTGGGAAGAAGAATGTTCTGATAGAAATTTGAACTCCTTATTATTAAAAAAAAACTCATTAAAAAAAAGCGTCAGTTCTATGTAATGTTAGTTGCAGGCGTAGCAACGCTCGCACCGGGATCAGCTAGTACTCCGCAAAAGAGTTCCTGGAAAAGCATTTGAGGAAGCAAACTTCAACGATGTTTGGTAATTGCATATGGGTGTTTCAACGGGATTCTGCGCCATCCCATGGAGCAACGATTACCCAAGAATTTGCCAGACTTCATTCCTAAGGAATTATGGCCAGCTTCTTTGCCAGAGATGCAACTCCTCTGGATTTCTCTATTTGGGGAATCATGGAAGCTCACTTTGTAGATCTCAAACCAATCGGAATAGAAATATTCAAAGCTGCCATACAGAATATGTGGGATGAAATTCCAGAAAATCAGGTGAGTGCCACTTGTAATGTCCTTTTAAAGAGACTAGGGGAAACAATTTAAGCTAAACGCGATAGAATTGAAATGTAAGTATGTACACATAAACAATAAGAAAACAAAGAAACTTTTAAATTATTTGTCTTTTCGTGGGAGATACTGTCTTTGTTTCATGCGTCACTTATTAGGGCCTACTCAGTTATAAGCTTGAAGTTCGTAGTGTGAAGCCATTTTGATGACGAAGAAAATTTGTTAAATTTAAGTTTTAGAATCTTTTTGTTCATTACAATTATCAGAAACAAATTATGTTTCATAGGCTCAACCTTCTACGCTGTTTCAATAATATAGTAGTTCATGAAAGAGTTTTCCATCAACAGAAATGATGAGAAAAAATCATGCAGCAATTTGATCCAGAAAGTCAACTGAATCAGGCCAGCTAAAAGAAACCAAGCAGATTCTCTAAATGTTATTTAAATCCTTAGGGCAAATTCCTTGAGCATAGGATATGCTTGAACTTGCAACGTAATCATACTAATGCAAAAATTGTACCTAGCATCAAAAGCTCCCAATTAATAACTGTGAAAGTGCAATAAGAACAGTAAGTAAAGAACGGTAGCATTTGCTTTCTTCATAGTTTCGAAAAGATTCCGCCTCACTAGAGCCCAGTACTTCTCTATTGGGGGATTGTTTGGACAGATTGGTGGAATGGCTGTTTTTGGCACGTATTTTCGAACAGGACTACATATGGTCTACCAAATCAAATACTTCTTCGGGAATTTGGACACCTTCTTTGTCCGGAAATGCTCGGCAACGGTGTTACTTTGCATTGTGGAATAAAAAGCCAGACCCGGAAACTGTTTAAAGTTTTTATGTACGTATGTTTTGTCGTCTATTATTGAAAATGTTTGCAAAAAATGGGTGTCTTCTTCTTTAGCATTTCAAGCTTGTTGCTTTCACAATTAGCTTATTGCTTGCTGTTCTAGATGCACTTCCACAGTTATTAATTGAGATGAAAGCTTTCGATGCCAGGTACCATTTTTGCATTAGTATGATTATGTAGCAAGTACAATCATACGCTATGCCCAGGGAGTCGAGAAATTTGCCTTAACGAAAAATTCCTAGACCAGACCGGGAATCGGACCCAGCCACCTCCAGCATGGTGTTGCTTTGTAGCTGCGCCTTTACTGACTGAGCTAAGGGAGGACACAAAAAAATGGGTGTAAAGCTCCTTAATACGACTTTTTGCAGTGGAATTTGGGCACCTTTTTCACGCAGAACGCCTTCAGCCCTTTCCTCTGCTTCATTGTTTTGTACGTATGATTTTGACTTCTCAACTTTGCGAGCCACATTTTGCCCAGAATTATTGGGATTTTTCTAATAATGGCTACCACCTTCTTGTCCATTGGTCGCGAGCATACTTTTCGATTTGTTCCACTTCCAACCTTCTTATCCACAGTCAACCGCTGGTCAAATGATTTGCGAACACAAAACACGGTACTTTTCGGTAGTTTTAGTTTCTTGCGTTTGCGCACCTTCACTTGATTCGACGCCATTTTACTGAATGCGACAAGAATGTAAACATGTTGTACCATGAAATAAAGTGGAGAGTTTCAGCCGTCATATAAGTGAAACGTTTCAGTGATCCAAAATCTATACTGAAAGTGTCCGAAATTTAACGTGGACATGCCTTATGTCTCGTTTAAAATTTACAATTTCGTATTTTGCCTGCGAATTTCGGCCCTGGACAACTTGAATTGTAAAAACAATAAGCTTGAGATGCGTAAAGAAAGCAGAAGAAGGAGAACCAAAAATTCAAGAATCCAACGAAGAAATAAATCACTTTTCAAGGTAAAGGATGACGGAATCCATAGTCTACCACTATTATATTTGAATTGATCGCAGAGATAATAGCAGGGTCAAAACCAGCAAGCTCCTATGAGTCTCGTGCTGAAAAAGTCTTCTTGTTTCAATTTGTTGTAAAAGACCTATTAAAGAAGGATTAAGTAAATGTTATTTTCATTGATTACAGTCACATAAAAGTATGTCAAAAAAAAACCATTCAACAAATGGTATATTTATGGACCTCTCTCGGCTCGATTTCAAACAATACAAGAACCAAAAAATAGTGTTCGTCAACTTCTAACCCTACAAACATGTCCCAGCGCAACGAACGTTCCCTTCTCAAAAACAAGCTCTCAACATCAATAGCAGAAAAGGAAAAAAAACGCAACATTGTTGCATCACAATGGACGTGTATGCATGCGCACCATAACTCAGAGTCCCATATTACTTCCATCAGAGAGTCAGCCAAGAATTGTAATCAAGTAAGTAGTTGATCTAACCTTCCACTAACGCAATCGGTCCTCGCGGTACCTACAAGGTGAGTGCGAGCCAGGGCAGGAAACGCTGGCAAAAAACGCACATTTATGTAACGATATAATGTGCTTTGAGCTTTAACGACTCGAAACGAGACCAACCCGACTTCAAGCCCGGCAACAGGCGGAGAGTCGGGAAAAAACGATGGTGGAACTAGCGAGTGCAGCATTAAACACCAACAACGCAGCACCGCCCAAATAGCACACCTCTTCTTCATTTTTTTCTGGGGGAACGCGTGTTTACGGCTCATTTTCAACATCTTCGCGAGTTGCTTTTTCATTTGAAGAATTCAACACCGCCTCTGGATCACTCCCAGCTGGAACGATAATGCGTGATGATGTACGAATGGATTGTTAAATGAGATTTTTTACGAACTATTGAATTGGTGAATTACCGAAGGAGTGGCCAGCAGTTCCAGCCATATAACCGTTTGATCGCTGTTCTGCTCGATTGGGCCAAGTTGTTCGGATATTTACTGCGGGAAATCCATAAACTCCAATAACCATCTAAATTGAAATCGGAATCGCATTCGACAGCCACGGAGCGAAAAGTGAAAATTGCCAACAGTGCCTTCGTTCCTTGCTTCCTTCCGATTTGATCTCTGTCCAGGGCCGATGAAAGTTCCAGCTTCGGCGGCAGCTGGGATTGGTTGCAAAATAGTAATAAAATCTTTCCTGACCATAAAATCCCGGGTGTGAGTGGGAGAGAGAGAACATAGAGGCGAGGAGGCAAAATGAAAGTGAAATGTGGGCTCCGCTGGTTGATGACTACCTTTGCTAGTAGGTAAGAGTAGTTGGCTGGGCAGCAGATCGTGTTGTGTAGATGAAGAAAGCTTACTTCCCTTGGCGAGAGCAAGCACTGCTACTGCTGCTGCTGCTGCCCATAACTACCAGCGACATATGGAAGCGGAATAAATGGGAATTGTTGGAAAATAAATAATCATTTCGGATGGTTTCGTTACTTTTCCCTATCCGCGTGTGTGTGTGCTGACTTGTGCAAAGTCAGATCGCATCAAACTCAACGTTGAACCTAGGATTACACCTATGTGAGGCAAAGACATATGTGGCAGATAGTTCGATCTAGGAAATTGAAGCCGCTCCGCTGGACGTCAACGATCGATATAATTGGTTTGATTCGAAGTTTTCACCATGGAGATCACTCATTTGATTGATCAGGACAATTGCTTCCTGGTGGTTGGGAATGAAGATGCTTTGTTGTCGTTATCGTCGTGGGGCACTTTGCGAAGACGTACCTACTTGCGAATTGAGAAACAACTCATGATGGAGTGATTGAGTGTTGAGGCTAGCGCTTTCGCCACTTTCGCCAATGAAAGTGTGGCTCTTCTGTGATACAGCCGATATAGGAGTAACAAGTGTGATGTTGCAATATTGTTCGATGTCAGTAGTAATGTGCCAATTAGTAAACTGCATCATCTGATTTTTCTAGTGTAGTTGCAGTAAGCTTCGCAGTCTGCCATCTGGTGAGGTAAGTTCTCATTTTAAGGGCCATTTGAAATGAAATCATCATATTTCCAATTTGTTTGCAAATGTACACCCAAACTAAAAGAGATTATAGAGAGTGTTCCGATCAAAATTTGTTCAAACAGTAATGTGTGTGAGTTGATCAATTTTTTTATAAATAAGTCAAATGCTTTTTCGTTTTCAAGCTCAGTTAATACAGAATACAGGAGAAATACTCAACTAACTTCCTTTTTACCGGATGCGAATTGCCGGGTCTTTCGTTTAACACCTGCCAGAAGATTTTGTAAAGTCTCCTTGTCCACTTATTCGCCGCAGAACGCCAGTTTGCTTTGAACTGTTTCTCGCTCACAACTGCTTTTTGTGTCTTCTTAAGGTTCCGCTTGACGATGGCCCAATATTGTTCGATTGGACGGAGCTGTGGCGTGTTAGGAGGGTCTTTGTCCTTGGACACCACTTGAACGTTGTTGGCAGCATATCACTCCATGAACTTTTTTGCATAATGGCATGACACCAAATCTGGCCAAAATAGAACGGACAATAGTGTGGCTTCAGGAAAGGCAGTAGACGTTTTTTGTAGGCACTCGCTCAGATAATTTTCCTGGTTGACGGTTCCGGCCGCAATGTAAAAGTTGTTCTTCAAGTCACAGGTACAGATGGCCTTCCAAACCAGATATTTCTTCGCGAACTTTGACAGTTTAATGTGCTTGAAAATATTTGCCACCTTTCTTCGTCCGGTTGACGGATAGAGTTCCTGTCCTGGAAGCTGTTTTAAGTCTGCCTTGACGTAAGTTTCATCGTCCTGTACCACGCAATCAAACTTCATCAGCATCGTCGTGTACAACTTTCGCGATCGCGCTTTTGCCGACGTGTTCTGTTTATCGTCGCGATTTGGAGTCACTACTTTCTTGTAAGTAGCCATTCCAGCTCGTTTTTAAGCTCTTTCCACGGTTGAAGGCGCCACACTCAGCTTCTTCGC
>JASCZW010014374.1:0-23119 GCA_034211315.2 Aedes japonicus
GGTGTGAATCAGATCAACACTTCGTCTTCAAACCTTCTCAAGATTCCCGGAACTCTTGCCAATCCCCTTCATAGTCTGGACCACCTGAGGTCCTCTTTTTGACAACCCCATGTTCCCAGCGGTCGAAAATAAATTGCTTCTCATCGTCCGTGACGATGGTGACGACTCGGCTTAAAGTACTTACGGCGCACCTATCGGCCCTTCCCCGGGATTTCCTGGCAGCTGCTTCTCCATGTAATGACTGATTCATTAAAGAGAGTATATAGAGAAAATATTTATTCTCGAACAAATTCTTTCTCTCCTACTATTTTCACCTCTTTTGGCCGCTTTTTCTTAAATTTTTCAACACTATCCGCTGATTTCATGAGTTTTCTCAGCATCGACTTCGTCAAAGCCCAGAAAAGTTTCGATAGGGCAAATCTTTGGGCAGTTTGTTGGATTGATCTCTTTTGGTACAAATACGACATGGTTCCTTTTAGTACCACTCTAGTGCATATTTAAAAGTAATGGCAGGAAGCAAGATCAGGCCGAAAGGTTGTAGGCTTGTTATGCTGTTTGTTCAAGAGTCAAAGGTTATACGGAATCAAATTGCACCACTTTTAAATGGCTGTAACTTTTTACCCGTTGGGTTTTTTTCTATTGAAATTTTGGGTAGAATTAGTTCAATGTGTATTTGTTTACGTTGTGTAAGATTCACTAGCAGATGTGCGATCGTTGAGAAGACGGATTCGGAAGAACAGCAGCGGCGCAAAGAAATTTTGTGCACGTACCTCGAAAACCCGGATCTTTCTCATAGTGCCATCAGCAGGAAGCTGGGAACGGTACATTCTACAGTGTCTCGTTTTTTAAATCGGTACCACGAACGTTTGACCATCGATCGGAGAGAAAAAAGTGGCAAAAAATGATCTCCGTATAGTGTTAAGGATCACAAGCGGGTAGTTCAAGCTTTCAAGAGGAATCCTAACAGTTCAGTTTGAGATGTGGTGAAGAAACTAAATCTAAACAAAACTTTCGTGCAATATGCCAAAAACGCGAAGAACTACACACGTACATAGTCCAAAAGGCGCCTTATCGCGATGACTGGCAGAATACGGTAGGTAAAACATGTGCACGGAAGCTCTACACCCCCCCCCCAATGAGTGGTGGCGCTCAAACGTGTTAGGCGTGTCTCGTTATCTCTGTATCTTTTAGCCAATAGATCGATTGCGTGAAAGTGATTTTATCACCGTATTAAATTTTAATTTGTGTTACTACTGTCGGGGAATAACCGCGACTAAGCATACAGTACTTGTCGAGAGCACAGCGAGCAGCAGCAAATTCCCTAGTTTACGTTTGGGTCGCTTCAATAGTTTTTGGACTAGTGCACTAGCTTATCGGACAGCCTAGCCTTAAAACACGCGATTTATTTAAACGCACTTTATTTAATTTAAATTCAACTAATTTTAATGTATCCTAATTAATTTCACCGTACTACAATATTCTTAACTTTATTCTAAATTTAACTGTGTGTAACTTCACTTGATGATTGTTGATGACGTCGCTGTAGCAGAAAAAGAGGATGGCTTCTGTCACTCCTCGGCTTTTATATTGTGGCGCGGCCGAAGACAGAGCAACGCCATACTGCCAATCTAAATTTCCCTTTTGGGCGTTTATCGCTGTCGATCAACGAGGGGTGTTGTGATGTTTCCGCTGAGGAATAGATGGCGCGTCGATGTACTTTTCGTGGTCACGAATAGTACTGTTTAGCGAAGTGCGTGAATCGTCCCGTGACTCTTTTTGTGAATGTGAACACTTCGCGGATCGTTGAGATCCCGTGACTGCCTTTCATAGTCTTTCGAAATTTTCTAGCCCCGTATCAGCGGGTTAGGCATACACTAGGTCTACACAGAAACGAACCAAGTGTACACCAGTGACCGTCGAACAGTTGTGCTTGTTCCCTCCTGACCCGCCGGTCTTGGGCAGGGGGTGGCGCTCGAAAGAGCCGGACGGAGAATTACAATAGACGGGAGCGTAACAGCCCGTATAATACCGGAATACATGGACCTCGACGGCCGGTACGGAGCCCTCATAATCCTCCGCATCACCGGAGTAGACCCTGACGGAAACCCGTCCGACTTACCTGTGAAACCATATCTGTGTGTGTGTGTATGTGTGTGTGAAACCATATCTATGGTTATAAATATGGAAACCAACATCTGTGAAACCATATCTAATACGAAAATCGATCGAAGGACACGCAGGAAAGATCGAGGGGGCATTTCCCGAGAGAAACGGCGCCTCATACGCACTAAAAGTACGGAGCCTGGCGCAAGCCAAGAGACTATGTACCATGACCCGGCTATACGACGACACACCTATCCGCATCGCCAACCATCCCGTTTTAAACACTACCCGTTGTGTTGTGAGCTGCCGCCAAACAGTAGGAGCAACCGACGAGGAAATCTTAGAGATGCTGGAGGACCAGAACGTTTCCGATATTCGCCGCATCAGACGTCGCGACGGCCAAAAATTCACAAACACTCCAACGATCATCATATCTGTCAAAGGCACGACATTCCCCGAATATCTGGACTTCGGATACTTAAGATGCCGTACCCGGCCATACTACCCGGCACCCATGCAGTGCTTTAACTGCTGGGCATTCGGGCCCACTAAGCTGCGGTGTAAGAGTCCTAACCGCCGTGGAATTTGCTCCGAAGGACACCCTCCACCCCGGAAGGTGGTAAATGTTCCTCTGCCGTTTATTGTTCTAATTGTAACACACACCAACACAATATCTCTTCTCGATCATGTCCCGTATACCAAAAAGAAAACGCCATCTAACACATATAAGTCGATTACGGGCTGACATACCCTGCCGCACGCCGCACGTATGAAGAAACCAACCGGCCGGGACCATCCTACGCCAATGTCGCCTCCAACCAACCCATTAGCTCAGCTGCTTCTACCGCACTGACATCCAACAGCAACGATCCAGCCATCACCGAACTCAATTACAAAATCGAAATGCTTTCAAAAGCCGTCGTCGATAGAGACCGTACCATCGCCGAACTGCAAGCTGCGCAAAATCCGCCCCAGCAGAACCCGTTGTTCGAAGAGCTCCAGAAAATGTCAGCGATGTTTGCCAACATGGTCGCCCGTATCGAAAACCTGGAAAAGAGAAGAATGGAGGATACCGAAACAATTAAAAAACAAGCTAAAGAAATTTCAGTCACTCGCTCGCTGCTGATGCAAGCGCGCGGTCAAAAAGAGGTTAAAGAAAGTTCAAAATATTCCAGTCCCAACGCAGCTCTCAAAAACAAACCGCAAACTTCACCTAATTCAACACCGCCAATTGTTACCACCACTATGAATACTACGCCCACCAGAACTACCACTCTTGTCCCCAACACGTACCCGGATACCCCAAGACTTATACCAAACCCCGATCTGGATGAATCTATCTACATAGTCATCTCGTCAGAATCCAGATCCCAGGACTCCAGCTCCAATACCAACATGGACCTCGAACCAACACCCACCAGAAGCAAGCCTATCAAGCCACAAATATCTCCACCGAACACACGTCGGAGCAAAAGGGACTTTCGATCAGCTATTTCTCCACCCAAGCAACAAAGGAAACTAAACGAGCCGACAACCCAAAAAAAGTTCCGGGCCGGAAATACCAGCCTACAGACTTCACCCAAACAATAAGACTCCTCATCAGTACCAAACACCAAAAATTCATCCACAGTCAACGGGATACGGAAAGGCCGAAACACACAACAATCGATACACGGAGCATACCGCCGGGCAACCGGGGCGCCCCGTACCGTAAGCTAGGTCCAAACGGAATCGGCGGACACCCCCCGGTGCCCGGTGTAAGGTACCTCAACTACCACAACACCATAGAGGTTCCTTCCTCTTCGCAGAGGAACAAGAACCCCGGACGATCAACAAGTTACGAGGCTCTCTCCAGTGGCACACCGCCACCGGACGGAGAGGCCCCAACACACTCACGTACTACTGGTAAAACATTGGTACAGTAACTGTTTAAAGTTAGGATCATCATCAAAAAACTCACCGTATCAACCGAAAGAAACATCCAACTCCGTCCTTAAACCAACAACTGCCCTCGCAGCGACCACGTTTCGGTAACCAGCAACCTAAAAAAGAATAAACTTATGGGTTAGTGTTAGTTTCATTCACTTACCACGTGGGCTAGGGCTAGAAACCTAAAATCCGGATCATGGGGAGCCACTCAAGAGCCCCCCCACCCAACTTAACGGGGGTAATGCTTCGCCGGGAGATTGTGCATCCCGGATACCGGCCCAGGGTGTTTTTCACCGGCAAACAGCAGCATTCACTTCGCCCATTGTTGCCCACAACAGAAAAACACACTCCAAGTACTGGATTCGAAATCGAGCAAATCCTGCATTTACGACCGACGCATCGGGATTTTATCACCTTGCTGCATCGGTCCTTAGGTCGGCCTTTCCACTTTGAGACGGACTACACTTGTACTGGCCCTACCAAACTGACTGCTGCCACGATTCACCTAACTTCCCGGAACTGCTCGACGACACCTCAACTGACAAGGAAAGACAGCAAAAATACCCAGCCAAATCGACTTACTCAACCACAACACTATAAACTCATTGCGGAGAGTTGCCAATCTAAAATCAACAGCTAACTGCATCAGCATCAAACAGGCCCAGCCAAACATTATACCCAAGTAGACCCATTAGGTTCTCGCCGAGCGATCTCACTAGCACTAGCGTGCTGCTTTACACGTATAGGATCGATTTGTTTATTGTTTTCAACCACGAGATCAACTGTCAAAATGTTCAGGTTGACAACGGTTTGTTTTTTATTTTCAACCAGCAAAACGATTGTATTAGTGAAACTGCTTACTAATACCAACGGTGGCAGAGAAGTCTATTGTATGAAAACTACTAATTCCGCTCACAGAGGGTCAACAGAATATGAAACACACTCGAATTAATCTACGACAATCGTTATCGGATAGACACATTCATTAACTTTAAATAAGCAGTACTTTTGTTTATTTATGATTATTCGCCTGATGTGCCAATCATTCCAAAGACCCAGCTTTTGTAACAATTTATCTTAGTGGTCAAATACTGTGAACAATTATATTAAGGATCCGGGGTGGCCTTATGACCACCAATTCCTCGGGATGGTCCCGTCTGGACCCTCCCATACTTTTTCTTTCACGTGGCGAACCAGCCCAGGAGGCTAAAAGCCACTCTAATAAAGATAAAAAAAAAAAAAAGCTCTACACCCACATGTTGACGAAACCACATTGCCTCGTTATGGATGATGAGACGTATGCAAAAGCAGACTCCCAGCAGCTTTCGGGGCTCCAGTTTTTCACTGCTCATCATAATTTCGATGTTTCTGAGGACGTTAGAAAGCAGAAGATTTCACAGTTTGCCAAACAATATATGATTTGGCAAGCAATTTGCTCGTGTGGAAAGCGGAGCACCCCATTCGTGACAACTGGAACGGTCAATGGGCAGGCGTACCTAAAGGAATGCCTCCAAAAGCGTCTACTTCTGAGGTCACACGATGGTCCTACGATGTTCTGGCCGGATTTAGCCTCGTGCCATTACTCGAAAGAGGTTTTGGAGTAGTACAGGGGAGGTCAATTTCGTGCCAAAGCATCTCAACCCCCGGAACGCACCGGAGCTGCGGCCAATTGAAAAGTACTGGGCCATCATGAAGCAGGAATTTCGGAAGCATCATAGTGTATTGGTATTGGTTTTGGAAGCATCATAATTCTCTGGAAGATTTCCGGAGCGCAATTTATGCCAAACACAAGCCTTTTAAACTGCATCAATCCCCTACTTGTCATAAACGTGGTGATTCCTCGCCATTCCGGATGTAACTCTACGTGATTAAATGCAAACAAAATATCCAACCTGGGAAAAGCCTTTGATCCTCGGAGATTATTCAAAAACGTTTCAATCCCTGGAAAGGGATAATGTTCTCTTTGAATGACTTCATTAGGATACTTCATGTTTATGCATAGCCTAACATCATCACATCCTTTAGGGACAACCACCATTGGGGAAATCCATTTTTCCACAGGATCAATCACATCACTGCGAAGCATCTCCAAAAATTTTCGACTTTTTCTTCCATTGAACCAGGAATTCTAAGGTACGCAATTTTCCTAGGAGGAACTCTTTTATCGATTGATAGCTTTGATTGGACATGCGGAAACTTTGGAACCGGTTTTCCGAAAGTTCCCGCTCAAAAGACACTTCCTAACTCCTTCTATAACGAAACACACTGCAAAACTCTTAAGCTCTTCAACTCTTTGGAAAGAATTTATAGAAATCCGTGCTTCAAACATCATCAACTCGCGAAGGGGTTCATTACTCGCATAAGCTTTAAACAGTCGATCACATTGAAATTTCTTCTGCAAAACCACAGCATTATCCGCTCTTAGCAAGTTCCATACCTCCTCAGTTACAGTATTGATGGCCGATAAGTAAACCGAAACCTTATGATTTAAACATTTTTCAAGTTTTTGATGACAGCTCTGATACCTTAGAGATTTCTTCCGATTCAGGACGACGGGGCAGACCTTCGACCCATTCACCTTCTGGACCCAAAAAGTTGGCTTCTCCACTTCACGCTTCCAGACATACCGATACTTCGACTGCGGTTTTGTGTTGCTTTTCACATCCTAGCGTAATGACCAGTTTGTCCACTCTGATTGCAGCGAGCGTTTCTAGCAGAACAAATGCGTGAATTACGATCATGATTGAGAGATCACATCCAGAGCCATAACCTCTACTGAAACTTCTTCTCGATCCATTGCGCCTAAAACCCAATTTAACGGGTCGGCGGTTCATTCATCGGAGGTTTGAACCTCGATTCCAGTCCTGCTTCACAGTCGCTACTGTGCTTCTGGTTTCTTACTCTCTGAACGCCATCGATTTCTCTTTCTGCTTCACCAACACTTCTCGATTAATCACGTAGTTGGTTAATTCGTCCAAGCTCATCATGTTTTCTAGTCCTTTATCCCTGACCTTTTCGTCGCGGGCGCCCATGGTAATTTGCTGTAAGATGACTATATAATTATTTATCTGAAAAAACTACCTACAGGCAAACAGGCAAGGCAGTCAAAGGTTCTAAATTGCAGCGTTCTTGAGTTATTAATTTTTGAAACCAACGTCCATAATCTCTATAAGTGGACTAGGTTTCGTAAAAGTCCGACATGCTTCGGCCTAAACCTGTGCCATATTTAAAAAGAACCCCGATGAAGAAGGATCAAAACAGAAATACAGTGCACAGTGCACATTCTATACCTGAGCTTGGAGTGGAACGATTCCTGTTAATGTTACCTTAACTTGAAGGAACATTTCCAAGGAATCGAATTAACGTAGTGTCATTGGCCGCACGGAACTGCTTGGGGAGCAAATGAGCTCGTTTTACCCTGGTACCCCTAATATTTCCTAGTTGTTTTGAAATGTCTTTGCTCGGTGAGACTCAAGATGAACAAAATGATGCTAATCCTATGTAAAATTTCCTGGAAAATCGATTGAAGTAGGTTTCGTTTACTGTACGGCTCTGTGAATGAAGACATGGTTGGTTTTACCCCGATTTCCCAATTTTTTCATATTTTTCACAATTTTTTTTGCTCGGTGTTACTCAAGATGATTTTACCCTGATTCCCCTAATAGTTTTGTGTTTATCATAAATTTCTTTGGTAGGAGTTACTCAAGATCAATAAATAAAGGCTAGTCCTTTGTTAAATTTGATGGGGAATCGATTGAAATTAGTTTCGTTCACCGCAAAGCTCTGTGAACGAAGATATGGTTGATTAAATGACGTATGAGCGGTGCCATGTTTGCTAATATTGTTTTTTTTTTCCTTTATTTCGAAAATATTGGGGGAATCAGGGTAAAATGTGCTATATCTTCGTTCTAAGAGCCATGCGGTGAACTAAACCAACACCAAACGATTGTCCAGAAAACTTTACATATGACTAGCTTTATTTTGTTGATCTTGAGTTACACCTACCAAAAAAATTCTGAATTACAAAATAATTATAATATGGGAATTAGGGTAAAATGTGTCGTATATTCATTCACAGGGTGGTAAAACTAACTCCAAGCAAGTCTACAGGAAATTTTCATGGGACTCACCCTATTTTGTTGCTTTAGAAAAACACCGAACAAAAAATTTCTGAAAAAAAACGAAAAGGTAAAGGGTATCAGTGTAAAATCAGCCATAGCACATAGCACATAGCCGTACGATGAATGAAACCAATTCCAATCGATGCCTCAGATAATTTTACAAAGAACTAGCATCATTTTGTTGATCTTGAGCCACACCGAGCAAAGACATTTCTGAACAACAAGGATATATTAGGGTAAAACGAGCACATTTGCTCCCCAAGCAGTTTCGTGCGGCCAATGAGACTACGTTCGTTTGATTCCTTGAAAATGTTCCTTCAAGTTAAGGTAACATTTACAGAAATCGTTCCACTCCGAGCTGAGATAAAGAATTCTTTCGCGTTCCGGGCACTTTTTTCCCACTGTGCAGTGGGGGAAATTCGTTTAAACGCAATGTTATTTTAGCGTTTATTTTCAACACAAAAGATCGAGACGAAAAATTAAATATAGTTTGTCGAATTCACAGTTCAAAAATCAACAATAAACAATAGTTAATACTTCGATTGCTTTCCGTTTTACTGAATAGTTTTGAAAATTCTGTTCGGTATTGATTTTGCCAGCTTCTGCAGAGTTTTAACAGGTATCAAGCTTGAGGCTTCTCTTACGGCTGACTCACGTTCACGAACTGTTTTAAACTGCCTTCCGCCTTTGTAAATCTGTCGTGCCAGGATGCCCCACAAGTTCTCGATAGGATTTAGATCCGGACTACGAGCTGTCCAATCCAGAAGACTGATGTCTCGTTCAGAAAACCATTTCAAAGATTGCTTGTTGACATGAATTCCTGCATTATCCTGTTGAAATACGAAATTTTCCGGCATAACGTCTTCAGTGAACGGGATCAAAACATCTTCCAGAAGCTCCAAGTACTTTTCCAAATTCATCATGGTCGAAATGGTGGCCATATTTGTCTTTCCATGGATCGAAAAAGCGGCCCAAGACATTATAGTGCCACCTTCAACTCAACTTAACCTGCGGAGATTTGCTCAAATCGTGCCAATAATATGCGGTGCAGTCTGAGCCATTAGGCTGATGCAAATTTCGAAATGTTTGCTCCCCTAAGCTTAATCGACGCCAATTTGGGTCCTGATAGTCCCCAAAAAATTTGAACACATTTGGTTTTAATTTGGCTTTGCACACGCTATTCAAAGTTTGTATGGGAATTAGTATGAAGAATCTCAAACTTACATTTCCAGATCCCTAACATCTTGATATTGTGTCCTTGAACCAAATCTAATATAGATTCATATAGTGTAAGTTGTCAACTATCAAAATGCCGAAGATTCCTTACATGTAAATTTTATACAAAAATAGTTATGCAATAAAATATAAAATACAAGCTTTAGGTATGATGTTTCATTCTTATTTTTGGCAAACTGTCTGAAGGAAAACACACCTAGCATGCCGAGGAAAATTTGTTTATAAAAGGTGTCAAATGCAGCACAAAATGGACTGCGATATTTCCAAGCCCCTTCGCTCCTATCGCGAAATATTTTTAGTTGGATCTGTAAAAGCGGATTTTGTTCCAACTAGGATTTTGAGTAACAAAGAGGTGCTTCAGGTGTTCTTCCATCAGCGAAAAATGCTAAAGCTTTCCGTCAGCGAAGGTTTAAATGCAACGGTGAACAAAGTAATGTGTCTCGATGTTTGTTTTTTAAAAAGAAAAGACCATATTAAGAAGGAGATTACTCGACTGTATGATCACTGGCGAGGTAATCTTTTTGGTTCATTATTTTCCTAATAATTTGCTTAATTTATTAATTACTTCTAGATCTAGATTCCAACAAGAAGCGAAAAACAGAATTAAGTCGGCAGCAAAAGTTCAGGAATTGCCTGCCAAAACCTTTAAATTGTATGTTGAAGAGTTTCATAGAATACGTAACGGTATGTCGTAGCATTCGCTTTTTAGATGGTATGTTCAATTTTCTATATAGATAATATATATTTGTAAATAATTTAGAAAAGTTAGCAGATGACGTCCTTCCTTCCGTCCCTTCTTCCGGCGATCGCTCGCACAAGAAAATAAATATCATTACCTCGAACGTAACGGCCGCATTGGACAGGACAGGGATAACAGGCCGTAGTGCCGAAATCGTATTCGATGCTTTACTCAAGGATAAGCATTTAGATTCTTCGAAATATTGTTCCTACAGTTCCATAAGAAGACACCGCATGAAAAATCGTGAGAAGCTGGACGAGGAGGTATGTTATCCCACTTTTTCTATTTATGTGTTATTAATAAAAAAAAACTCTTTTGTAATAGATTCGTGCCCACTTTGACCCTGATGTTTTACTCACTGTTCATTGGGATGGGAAGCTCCTTCCAGATCAGAATGGAATGAGTTGATCGCCTTCCTATCGTGGTGACAGGTGAAAACGTATCCAAGATCTTGGCAGTTCCATCCCTCCCAAAAGGTACAGCGAGCGTTGAAGCAAATTCTATTAAGGAAACGCTAGAGGAGTGGGGCATTTCGGATCGTGTGTCAGCCATGTGTTTTGACACGACGGCCGTCAATTCTGGACGACACATGGGTGTCATCACTCAACTGCCAGCAACGATTGGGAAGGACATGTTAGCTCTAGCTTGTCGCCATCACGTAGCGGAAATCGTTCTCAAGCATGTTTTTGAGGCTGTTGGAGAAGACACTAAATCAGGCATGCTGGATGAGTTTGAGGAATTCCGCAGAAAAATGAACGACGGTCTGATCAACACCAGCCGGTTCAGAACAGCCATGAGATATGCCGCTATACGTCGTCTGATCGAACCATGGAGAGACTCAGTTATTGCGTTTTGTCTGGATCAACTGTCAAACCGGCAGCCTCGAGGTGATTACAAGGAGCTTTTAGAATTGGTGGTGATGTTCTTAGGCGCAACTCCTCGTAAAGGGCATATATTAAGGAAGGCTGTGGCAATAAGCCGTGCGCGATGGATGGCGTGTGCCATTTATGTGCTCAAGATATGGATGCTTGGTGATCAGTTGAAAGAGGTAGATACCGTAATGATGAAGCATTATAAAACGGTGTGCTTTTTTTATCACCCAATGTTACGTTAAGTTTTGGTTCCGCTTATCTATTGCTGCTGCTGCTGCTCCCAGAGTCGATTTGGAATTTATCAAATCCATCTATCATTTTCACGACATAAAATACGTTCAGATTGCTAGCAATGCCATGTCGAGCCATCTGTGGTACTTTACCAAAACAACAGCAGCATTATCGTTTTTTGACAATGACGTCAATGTAGAGGAAAAAATGAAAATAATACAAGCATTAAAAAAAACGAGAACCTACATTGAAGATGCGAACCAAGAAACCAAATTCAAAATAGCAAAGAAGCCAACAAAAATATCTGCCACTTCGTCAATAAGTGATTTCATTACGGAAGGATCCATTGACTTTTTTGCCATTATGAATATTTGAACTGATTTCCTGTCTAAGCATCCTGAAGAATGGCTAGATATCAACGAGTACATTTGTGCCCGGAAACGAGTTCAAGCGTTGCAAGTTGTCAACGATATTGCAGAGAGAGAGCGGTTAAAATGACAACCGATTATAATGGGAAATTGACCAAGGACCTCGATCAAGAGCAGTTTTTACTACAGGTTGTGGAATATCATCGTTTGATCAATAAATAATGTACATCTAAGACTGTTAAATTCAACCATGTGTTTTCTTCAATTTCTATGAGCTAGATTAACAAAAAATAACAGAGGGATTAGGCAAGGGTCTATTTTACAACTCGAACCGGGCCAATTTCATTCGACTCGACTGTTGTTGAAATACGTGAAGCGAACTCAACACCTACTGTCGACAGTATGTATGGGAGCCGACAATGACTTCAGACGAGTCGAATTACTCGGCTTGTATAATACTTGTATAAGGACTTGTATAATAGACCCATATTGACGGAATCCTTAATGTGTTCAAATTTTTTGGGGACTATCAGGACCCAAATTGGCGTCGATTAAGCTTAGGGGAGCAAACATTTCGAAATTTGCATCAGCCTACTGGGCCATCCAAATTGAATTTCGTCAGAAAAAAATAACATTGTCACGGTGTTCTATTTAGCGTTATAATCAAAAATAATATACCATCAAATCGGTGAACGCCAGTTGGTTTGTTATGCTATTCTATACCTCTGGGCAAATTTTCAAAAAAATCCTTGGACAAAATTTTGAGTTACGCCCTTTTTAAGTCGTAAAAGAAAAAAATCGAATAAAAATCAATATAACATCATAAAAAACTCATTTATCATCATAACGATAAACGCCAGTTGGTGTTTTATGCCATTTCACACGTCTGAACTTATAGTTGCAAAAAAAAACCTTGAATAAAATTTCGAGTTACGCCCTTTCAAGTCGTAAAAGCTTGAAAATCTAATGAAAATATAACAGCAATAAAAACACATTTATCATCAAAATGATGAGCGCCAGTCTGTTCTTATTATTATTATTCACTCCTGGATCGGTTTTTGAGAAACTTTGAGGATAAAATTTGTTACTTACGCCCTTTTGAAACTACCGTAATTGCAGAGTTTTAAAAAACAATTCGATATATGAATATATGGGTCAGTAACCGCCTAGAAACATAATTTTTGGTAGAGACACAATGCATTTTTTAAACAGCTGTAATCAATTGAAAAGTAAGTCAATTCAGCTAAGATTTTCACCACCATACGTCCAGTAATAACTAGCTCAATCATACTAAAAAGATCGCTTAAGTGTGAATTCATCTTCAAAAGCTTTTTTTTTAGTTCCAGGTTCAAACATTATTCCGGACCTCTTAAGACCCTTCATGACGCCTGTAAACAATTGTGTAAAAAGCTAGATCATTTAACAATCATAATCTAGAGTTTTCCGCATGCTTAATGAATTTTCCGTTTAAACCTTAAGAAGGTCATCGGAGCACATTTTGGCTTTATTGCTTGAGACTGATGCGAGTGACGTTTTTGGTTATGAGACGGCTTACCTCGACGATTAAAGAGACGAATCTGATTGCCACCTAAGCATATGAAATTCTTATTATTACTAATGTAAATAACATATAAGTTGATTTCTAAACCGAATGATGACGCTTCCTCAGTCAGAAAAAAGGACACCGCAGCTTCTGCTGATTTGGACGGAACATTTTTAGCCTTCAGAATTTTAGACAAGGGGGTAGCTCAGTGGTTACTCGTTCTGCTTACTGAGCAGATGGTCGGGAGTTCAATCCCAGGCCCGTCCCCTTCCTTGCCATTTGTCACTTGCCTCTTTCTATCACCACTAGATTTAAAATAAAAAAAAGCAGTCTACTGCGCTCTTTTTCATTGATCGCTTCATTTACCACAGTGCCTCACTAACACAACTATCCTTCCCTTGGCAATTGTAGAGATGCAGTGGTGCTCACGGTCTCTAATAACAACGATTGTCAAACTAATCATCCTTCTTCCCCCTCCCCAAAGACCGTGAAAACGTGGCCGGCGCCCAATGAGGTCTATACAGGTGGAGCAGAAGTGGTTAAATTGTATTAGTGTAATGCAAAATACTGTCATTGTGTTCGTGAAATGATGCACAGCCTGTTTTTTTGTAAACATGCGTGATGAGATCTCCAAAAACAACAATTTACAAGAGCAGCAAATCACAAGATGGAATGTTTATTTTCGGTAATTGGTATAATTTTTAAAAGGTATCGGCTGAAAAATGCCTCTTTGTGCACTAAAAGGATGCGGAAAAAAACTTAACTTGCTTTGTTATCATTCGCTTGTTTTTGGAGTTCTACGTCACTACCCGAAATCATGGATTGTTTACACATTTTTCGTTACTAATACCGACAAACATCCTGCTCTTCACCACCTGTATAGACCTCATAGGCCGGCGCCGGCACTGATCTATAAATAGAATTAGTGGACTTGTACATTGAAGATGTAAAAGCTACTCCCAAGCTCCATCTATGTAGTTCTCTGTGCAATTACACTAGTTCTGATCAGTAAAGGAGTAGCAACTACGATATTGCACGGTCTTTGAGAATTTTAGACAAATTTTCTGTTCGCTCAGTAGAGTTACATCCAGGCTTTTTACCTCGCTTCATTTCAGACAGGCAAACGTTACAAATGCGAACCACTTTAGCCACATCAGAAACTTTCTTTCTGGGACGGCCTGGCTTCACCTTCTTCGGAACTACACCGGGTAAATTTTTCTCAATTAAGGAGTGTATCGAAAAGTTGTTATAAACAATCGATGCGTTATTACGCATAAACTACTGTATATATTTTTAGCGTGTAAGCGTCATTTGCTTTGTTTACATGTCAAAAATGATTATTCGGTTCATTCATTTCCGTTGATAAAGTTGTATTCAAAATGTCGCGAATTGAATTTGAGACTAAAAAGAAAATTCTGCACACTTGGTGCACCGAAAAGGGTGTTACTTACAACCAGATTGCGAAAAGAGTAAATGTTCACCCGGCAAGTGTAAAACGCATCATCGAAAAGTTTGGTAAGGAGTGCTCCCTCAAGGATTTACCAAGAAGTGGCCGGAAACCCGGCTCCAGCAACCCCGATTTGGACCAAAAAGTTATGGATTATATTCAACGGAACAAATCTGCCTCTACTCGCGATCTAGCCAAGAAGTTCAGGACCAGCATCGGAATGATTCAACGAATCAAGCGCAGGAATGACTTGAAGACGTACAAAAAGCAGAAAGTGCCCAAACAAACTCCGAACAAAAGTCTCGTGCCAAAACCAGGGCCTCGAAAGCTGTACAGCTGCATTTTGGACAATGTCGACCAGTGCATTTTGATGGATGACGAAACATACGTTAAAGAAGATTCAAGAACGCTACTGGGGCCGCAGTTTTTATACTAAATCTGTTGGGGAACGTGTGCCAACCGCAGATACGACTGTTGCGATGGAGAAATTCGGTCAGAAGGTGCTCATTTGGCAAGCTATTTGCACATGTGGCTTGCGTTCTTCAATTTTCTATACAAAAGGAACTATAAATGCTGAGATTTATCAAAAGGAATGTTTGAAGAACAGGTTGCTACCATTGTATAGAAAGCACCAGTCCCCTCCTCTCTTCTGGCCAGATTTGGCATCGGCACATTACGCCAAATCCACCCTGCAGTGGCTGACGGAGAATAACATCAAGTTCGTAGAAAAAGACATCAACCCACCAAACTGTCCCCAGTTGCGACCGATCGAACGCTATTGGGCAATAGTCAAGTGTATATTTAAGAAGGATGGTACAGTGTCCCAAAACATGACCGATTTTAAGAAAAATTGGGCAGCGGCATCCAGGAAGTGCACAAAGGTCACTGTGCAGAATTTGATGGCAGGTGTCAAATCAAAGGTACGGGCATTCTACAGAAATGAACATGATGACTAGTTTTTCCGTTTGGATCTTTTGTAAACATGTTAAGCTATAATAAACTGAAATAGTATGTTAATTTTAACCATGTTTTCATGCCTATTTTATTATTTGGAAGTTTATAACTACTTTTCGATACACTCCTTACAACTTTCGCAGCCCAGAAAATTTCACAATTGCATATACCAGTAGACCTGGGCAGCTATGTAGAGTCATATTTGTTCTTGTACAGGTGCAAGATTTCTTACTTTATCCATTGTTTGTATTACACTTCACTCTGCCCGATGTACATATACACAGAAAAAAATACTTGATTTTAACAAGCGCGTAAAATTTTCCCTGGTTCAATTCTAAGCCAAAGCAGGCGTAAACAACGAAATTGTTTGCAATCCCTTATGCATCGTACAACAATGTTTGCAATCTTTCATACAACAGGCTATATTCAGGCGTTATCTGGCCTAACTTTACATGGAATATCCCATTATGTTCTGCTGAGTCTAGAATTCCCTTTATGTGCATTAGATAACGCAAAAAATTCAATGTTTCATTTTATCTGTGTACATGACGGATAATACCACTGTCAATTGGCAATATTGGGCAAATGATATTGACGAATGACTTCTTTCACAGCAGTGACAGTTGGTCTTAAATTTTTGTTATTGGACAGGCATAGAATGCACACTTTTTTCCCGATTGGATTCATGACTATCCATTGTTTACTTTCCAAAAACAACCGTACTGTATTCGTTGTAAACACACCTTCACATAAAAAAATAATTAATTTTAACAAGCGTGTAAAATATCCCCTAGTTTAAATATAAGCTAAAGAAGGCATAAACAACGAAATTGTTCGCAACTTTTCATGTGCCATATAACAATATTTCCAATCTTTCATACAACAGGCTGGATTTAGGCGTTATCTGGCTTAAATTTACATGAAATATCCCATTATTTTCTGGCAAATCTAGCATTCCCTTTATGTGCATTAGATAACGCAGCAAATTCAATGTTTCTTTTTATCTGTGTTGTTAACAATGTTATAAATACCAATGCTTGCTATTATTAACTTTTTTTTTTATCTTCTAATGCCGTTTTCGTTTTTGCGGTGTAGCTACACCAGAACTGCACCGCCTTACACCGGGAAAAAATCGAGTGTAGATATCAGTTACACCATTGTTTACAAACCAATGATGTTGACCTGTCAAAGACCCCCGCTTGTTGGCGCTCTACACTTTTTGGTGTAACACCGCAAAAACGAAAACAACATAATAGTCTCTCAAACATAATTATGAAACGCGTATGTGTCATTTGTATCTTATGTGATATTGCATTAATTTTTTTCTCGAGTTTTGCAGTTACGACCACAAAAAGGCGTAAGTTCAAAACAACGCCGATCTATTTTAAAATTCGTTTTAAAATGAAGAATGACAATACGAACAGACAGGCGTTCATCATTTTGATGATGAATGTGTTTTTATTGACGTTTTACTGATTTTCGTTAGATTTTGTAGCTTCTACGACTTGAAAGGGCGTAACTCGAAATTTTGCACAAGGATTTTTTTCAACTATAAGTCCAGACGTGTGGAATAGTATAAAAACCCAACTGGCGTTTATCGTTATGATGATAAATGTGTTTTTCTATAATTCTATATTGATTTTTATTCGATTTTTTTCTTTTAAGACTTAAAAAGGGCGTAACTCAAAATTTTGTCCAAGGATTTTTTTGAAAATTTGCCCAGAGGTATAAAATAGCATGGCAAACCAATTGGCGTCCACCGATTTGATGGTATATTATTTTTGATAATAACGCTAAATAGAACACCGTGATTGTCCCATTCCGTAGTCCACGACATGTATTTTTTAGCGAAATTCAATCTAGCGTTAATGTAAGCTGGTTAAAGATTGTTTTTTTTTGCTTTTTTGGGTACTTTAAGTGGCCACATCCATGTAGAATCTGCCGTACACGCCTCTTAGAAATGGAAAGCTCAATTTATTGCTTGATTTGCGCAGCAGAGAAGTTTCCAGAGTCACCCATTTGTATAATTTGGTTCCGGACATGATTGGTAATCTTCAAATTCCCCGTTGTTTTCTTTTTGAAGCCATACTTCTTGCCTTTTTTCAGCAGGTTCCTGATTGCTGCTTCCGATCTGTGGATCACACGTGCAATTTCGCGATAGCTCTCACGGCGACTTTTGAGTTCTCGAACCAGTATTTGCTCCGACTGGCTTAAATACTTTCCTTTACCCATTTTGCCTAAAACAAGCAACAACTACCGCGCAACGCAAATTCAAACTCGTGTTTATGGCGGACGAGGGCTATACAGTCAGATATGACAGATTCGCAAGATAACAGTAGCATAGGTACGCTCAATGTGGCTTTACGTTAGTGTGCGTTTAAACGAATTTCCCCTCTAAAATCACCTTTGTTGGATTTTTTCAGAGATCACAATGAACTTCCGTTCAAATTGTGTTCTCAGAAACGTAACTACTGATAGGCTTTAGTAAACTGTATTTGACTTTTTGTTTCGATCTTTTGTATTGGAAATAAACCCAAAAATGACCTTACGTTTAAACGAATTTCCCCCACTGTTCTTCCCAACACAAACAGAAAACAAAGCTACACGACACGATGAAAGCATCCCCAATCAACTTCATTATTTGCGCTTAAACCTCATCATTAAACAAAATGCAACATGTTTTGTCCCTTCAATGTTTTGCAATTTTGTACCACTTGTATGGATATATCGTTCTGCGGTGCTTCCGTTTGTCATCCTGTCTCACGTCCTTCTTGCGAACTCCAATAGCGCAAAGCAAAGAAGGACAATTTTCACTCAAACTTCCCACAGCTGGCAATAACAGTCTTTAAAAGTGCTAGAACATTGAAACACTTCACACCGGTTCTATTTTTTGTTGGCTCACCTGAGTATTGAAACGAAAAAGCAAGTTCCCAGTTTCAACGCCATTCAGCAGCAACTTTGAATTTAACATCGGAAGCGTGGACAGAAATTAAAAAAAAAAGTTTCATTCACCGACGGTCATTAAAACTGCACCGGAATAAGTGTTTCTCCGGTTTTTCCTAGCTCTTTTCATTTCAACTTGTTTAGTTCTCCTGCTGCACCAATGCTTCCAGGGCGACCGTCATCAACGAAAATGGCATGGTGAAACCACTTCCGCTAGGGCCGCCTTCATCGTCGGATCGGGCGGAAGTGTTTCTTTTTGCCTCGCCTCTGACAATTGTTTCGGTTCTATTCAATTCATTAGAACGTGCAACGGTGCGAGGTATTGAGGGGTAAGAAAAAACATTGAATTCATTAAGCACCTTATGGAAAGTTTTTCGATGCTGACCGAATAGCCTTAAAAATCAAAGTCCCATGATGAATAAGGATTCCTTAACTCGGCCGCAATCAAGTCACGTTAATTCGAATCAATTATGCAGGACGCTTGCTAATAATTTATAATCTGTTTACAGCCCATTGACTGACTCCTCCCCTGAAGGCATGCGGAGGCTTGGCCGACAATACTCCTGGGAAAACCACACGCAGCATTGCTCTCCGGTTCTGTCTCGTGGCATCGTGTTGCCCATTAAATATAAGCCGCATGTTGTTAATTTATTGTTTATAAATTAATTTCCTGCTTCCCGCATGCCTGCAGGGAAGCCAAAGAATCAATGACCATCGTCACCGGCAAAGTCCGTTGGTGGTGAGGCGGAACTGGCCGTTGTTCGCTCTCTTTTGCCAAACATCCAAGCGCGGTAATTTAATTGCTAATAATGGGAATTAATTTGAGCGGTCTTACACACAGAGGCACGTTGTGATGTGGGGAAATTAACATCAAACGGAGTAAGAAAACCTGAATTAATCCACCGATGGTGCGACTGAACCCTTCTTACACTTTATCAGAATTACGAACTCAAATGTGGCCAATATGGTACTGGATACATATTTTCATCAGAAATTCCAGGAATGTCCAGGAATATTCGATATGTCATATTTTGTGTTTAAAAATGATTCCGTTCGACCATCCTTAACGTACTGTTCATCGATGTGATTAAAATATAACCATTAATAGTCTTTAATGACCTGTTTCTGTTAGTTATATAAAAGGAGAAATTACATAAATATTAGCCAATATTCATATAATCTACGTCAATTTTGATTATCGATATGGATTCAAGATGCTTAATAAGTACATATTCGTTGAAAATAGTAAATGGAGACTTTGTGTAATTTTCGAATATACTCGTTGCAGTTGAAAACCAGCCACACGAGCCAATCGATGCTGCTCTAATTTTTTACAGTAGCATAGTGTGGCTAGTCCGCTGTATGTGCTATACAACGCTCCAGATGCGACACAAGAGAATGCAAGCGGCATCGATTGGTGTGATTGGTCTTGTTCGGTTTTGCACTGCAACGAGTATATTGTCATCTCACAATTATGTGCTCTCAGGTATTGTTTTGGTCATATCTCCATGAAGAATTATCCAATCATAATGAAATTCTGACCAGTTATTTGGAAATATCATAGCTTTGATTTGGCACCAACAAAACTAAAATCGGTACACAAATAGCTCAGTATGTAATCGGAGACTAAACTGTTTGATTACTATTATAATAGGCCTTCAAGTACTGTTTCGTTCATATCTTCGTAACGAAATGTCCGAATGAAAAAAAAATCAATAGCGTTCTATGGGAATGTTGTAGCTTCCATTTGCCGTCAACAGAACTGAAATCGGTTCACAGATGGCTGAGAAACCGATGTGACATTATTTGTAACGCACACACACACATACACACACACACACACACACACATACACACACACACACACACACACACATACATACACACAGACATGTGCTCAGTTCGTCGAGCTGAGTCGAATGGTATATGACACTCGGCCCTGTGGGCCTCGGATAAAAAGTCGAGTTTTCAAGCGATCTTAATACCCTTCTATTGATGTAAGAAGGGTAAAAAGGGAAGTTAACATAATGAAATTTTGAACACTTATTTGGAAATTTTATAACTTTAATTTGGCGTTAACAAAGCTTCAATCCTGAGCTTCAATTTTGATTATCGATATGGATTCAAGATGCTTAAATAAGTACATATTCGTTGAAAATAGTAAATGGAGACTTTGTGTAATTTTCGAATATACTCGTTGCAGTTGAAAACCAGCCACTCGAACCAATCGATGCTGCTCTAATTCTATACAGTAGCATAGTGTGGCTAGTCCGCTGTATGTGCTATACAACGCTCCAGATACGACACAATAGAATGCAAGCGGCATCGATTGGTGTGATTGGTTTTGTTCGGTTTTGCACTGCAACGAGTATATTGTCATCTCACAATTATGTGCTCTCAGGTATTGTTTTGGTCATATCTCCATGAAGAATTATCCAATCATAATGAAATTTTGACCAGTTATTTGGAAATATCATAGCTTTGATTTGACACCAACAAAACTAAAATCGGTACACAAATAGCTCAGTATGTAATCGGAGACTAAACTGTTTGATTACTATTATAATAGGCCTTCAAGTACTGTTTCGTTCATATCTTCGTAACGAAATGTCCGAATGAAAAAATCAATAGCGTTCTATGGGAATGTTGTAGCTTCCATTTGCCGTCAACAGAACTGAAATCGGTTCACAGATGGCTGAGAAACCGATGTGACATTATTTGTAACGCACACACACACACATACACACACACACATACACACACACACACACACACACACACACACACACACACACATACATACACACAGACATGTGCTCAGTTCGTCGAGCTGAGTCGAATGAGTATATGACACTGGCCCTGTGGGCCTCGGATAAAAAGTCGAGTTTTCAAGCGATCTTAATACCCTTCTATTGATGTAAGAAGGGTAAAAAAGGGAAGTTAACATAATGAAATTTTGAACACTTATTTGGAAATTTTATAACTTTTATTTGGCGTTAACAAAGCTTCAATCCTGAGCTTCAATTTTGATTATCGATATGGATTCAAGATGCTTAAATAAGTACATATTCGTTGAAAATTGTAAATGGAGACTTTGTGTAATTTTCGAATATACTGTTGCAGTTGAAAACCAGCCACTCGAACCAATCGATGCTGCTCTAATTCTATACAGTAGCATAGTGTGGCTAGTCCGCTGTATGTGCTATACAACGCTCCAGATACGACACAATAGAATGCAAGCGGCATCGATTGGTGTGATTGGTCTTGTTCGGTTTTGCACTGCAACGAGTATATTGTCATCTCACAATTATGTGCTCTCAGGTATTGTTTTGGTCATATCTCCATGAAGAATTATCCAATCATAATGAAATTTTGACCAGTTATTTGGAAATATCATAGCTTTGATTTGACACCAACAAAACTAAAATCGGTACACAAATAGCTCAGTATGTAATCGGAGACTAAACTGTTTGATTACTATTATAATAGGCCTTCAAGTACTGTTTCGTTCATATCTTCGTAACGAAATGTCCGAATGAAAAAAATCAATAGCGTTCTATGGGAATGTTGTAGCTTCCATTTGCCGTCAACAGAACTGAAATCGGTTCACAGATGGCTGAGAAACCGATGTGACATTATTTGTAACGCACACACACACATACACACACACACACACACATACACACACACACACACACACACACACACACACATACATACACACAGACATGTGCTCAGTTCGTCGAGCTGAGTCGAATGGTAGATGACACCGGCCCTGTGGGCCTCGGATAAAAAGTCGAGTTTTCAAGTTGATCTTAATACCCTTCTATTGATGTAAGAAGGGTAAAAAGGGAAGTTAACATAATGAAATTTTGAACACTTATTTGGAAATTTTATAACTTTAATTTGGCGTTAACAAAGCTTCAATCCTGAGCTTCAATTTTGATTATCGATATGGATTCAAGATGCTTAAATAAGTACATATTCGTTGAAAATTGTAAATGGAGACTTTGTGTAATTTTCGAATATACTCGTTGCAGTTGAAAACCAGCCACTCGAACCAATCGATGCTGCTCTAATTCTATACAGTAGCATAGTGTGGCTAGTCCGCTGTATGTGCTATACAACGCTCCAGATACGACACAATAGAATGCAAGCGGCATCGATTGGTGTGATTGGTTTTGTTCGGTTTTGCACTGCAACGAGTATATTGTCATCTCACAATTATGTGCTCTCAGGTATTGTTTTGGTCATATCTCCATGAAGAATTATCCAATCATAATGAAATTTTGACCAGTTATTTGGAAATATCATAGCTTTGATTTGACACCAACAAAACTAAAATCGGTACACAAATAGCTCAGTATGTAATCGGAGACTAAACTGTTTGATTACTATTATAATAGGCCTTCAAGTACTGTTTCGTCTCATATCTTCGTAACGAAATGTCCGAATGAAAAAAATCAATAGCGTTCTATGGGAATGTTGTAGCTTCCATTTGCCGTCAACAGAACTGAAATCGGTTCACAGATGGCTGAGAAACCGATGTGACATTATTTGTAACGCACACACACACATACACACACACACACATACACACACACACACACACACACACACACACACACACACA
>JASCZW010014375.1:0-23097 GCA_034211315.2 Aedes japonicus
AAAGGCACCACTATCTGTCAAATCTGAGGAGTGAGGTCACTGTGATTTGCACTATTGGGTGTAGAGGAACGCGTTACAATCGAAGCGCTTCTGGCTTGTTCAACGAGGAGATTTCCGAAGATTGATTCATATCGGTTGTCCTGCCAGCAACGAGGCATTTCAGAGGACTGATTGTGCTTATCGGAGCAAATCTCTCCTCACATTTGAGTTAGAAGGTAGTTGAAAATTGCTTTTGAAAAGACATAAGATTCATCTGCTTGTCACCGAACGCAACCCATCTGGCACTACCGATTTACGTTTCGTACTTTGGACCAATGATGCGAGAGTGGTGAAAGATTCTTGGACGCTGACGGACCTTCCGTGAAGGTTCTTAGACTGTAATTATTCCTAGAGCAGACTCTAGAGCCTTATCAACGAACTGATGTTATGATTGGCTAATTCAATGCGATAATGTGCAGTGGTATAAATAATACACTCCTAAAAGTTTTTATTTATTTATTTATTTATTTATTTTCTTTTTTTTTCATGATTATAAACCTTTTGAGAACATTTGAAACTGCACGAGCATAATTGCCGAATAGGCAATTCAATACTCAGCTTATCGTAAACAGGTTCCCTGAACTGGCAAAACTGCAGGGAGCTTATTTACGTGTAAGATTGGTTTGAGATTTTGTGCTCTAAATGTATTACGATTGAAGTAAAATTGCAGCGAAACAGACAACAGTTCTTATTTTACATGATTTCAAGGATTAAATCGTACAGAACCCAAAAAAAAGCCAATGAAAACTTTCGTTTGAGCAGTTCAAATTCTAACACCTTGTAAACAAGCTCTCTGAACTGTCCAAAAAGTGAGGTTAATAAATTCCGTGCAATGATTTATTGTCGTGTACGCATTAGAGAGACAACACTGTAAACTGGATATACTGTGCTCTGAAAATAAGTCACGCTGTTCTACACCATAAAATGAGAATACCTAAAATTAGGTATTTAGTTTTATCTAAAATGAGGTATTGTTGACAGTACCCAAAATAGCGATAAAATTAAACGATAATAAGAAGTTAATTTTACTTATTATTTATCCAAAATTGAATAAACACTGTAGAATTCTGCAGCGTTCCCATTTTAATATTTGTTTTTGTAAATTTTATGATGTGGATTCCTTTTTTTGTTACTGTTAATTTTGCTGAACGTCGGTAATTTTAGACAGTTGAGAGGTCATCACTAGTTTGACGATCGCTCGGTAAAAATACATTTACTGAACTATTCAAAAGTCATTTTTCTGACTTCACTATACAAAATTTGGAGCTAGGGTACACGGAGAAAAAACAGTCCCGTTTGAAACAACAAACTTGTTTGTTGAAATCCAAACTAAAAAAATTGTTGTTTTAAAAATACGTTTTGTTGTTTTCAAGCAACGATTCTGTTTTGAAACAAACAAGCAGGATGGTTGTTTCTACCTAAAGATATTACCACAAAACAACACAAATTATGCTTGTTCTAAACTAACATGTTTGTTGTTTTTACCTTGCAAGAGGTTTATTATTACCAAAACACAGGTTACGTTGACTCAGGGAAACAAATAAAATTTTAAGATTGATCGACTTAAGTAATAAATTTAATGAAAACCTGAAAATAGTATAAATGCTCGCTGAAAGAGGTCTATAAATGTAAATGTGCGCTTTTCTAATGTTTGTTGGCCCTTTATTCAAATGAATAATATTGAAATTATTACAAGAGAAATGTAGCTGAACGGAAATGTTTATTGTTTCCACCGTTTCGATCGTTTGTTTCAAACAGCAATTCAATTTAAATCATACTCAAATTTATTTGAAGCAAACCAAAAGCGTTGGTAGAACCAACTAACAAATCGGTTTGTTTTCGTAGCTGCCATAATGAAACAACCAACATAAAAGTAAATTCAAACGGATGCCAGTTGAACTTAACTGCTTAATTCCTGAAACAATAACTAAAAAATTTAGTTTGTTTTAACCACCGTAGGTAGTCAAATCAAACTAATATGATGTTTGTACCCAATTCAAGGTGAAATTCGGGTTAAATGAAACTAGAATATGTTTGCGTTTACAAATCTTTTTTCTCAGTGAAGTAGAAATGCTATGCAAGAGGGAATTATCAACTTGGGTAGAAGACTCGCAAATGAGAGTAACAGCTATTAGAGACTGTCCTCAAACGGGTGGCCTATGTCCCCTTCTGTGGTCCCTGTTTATTGATGATCTTATACTTAAACTAAAGCATCAAGGTAACCAGTTCTGCGAATGACATACACGCAATTTCTAAAGAACCCAAATTTGAGTACGGTTGACTCAAATTCGTTGGAAGTATGGCTACTCAAAAGTGAGTAAAGGTGGACAGGAGTAACACGTTGACAATTAGTAAACATCGATCGGATTCATGCCAATGTTGACTGTTTGTCATCTTACCACTACGAACTATCTATGGGAAATTGGCCCACGGTATTAGAAAGAATTATAAAAATTCATACATATGCGTTTGTTCAGATAGTCAAACAGCGCTAAATGCTTTAAAATTTAAAATTTGCACGTCAAAACAAACATTCGGCTTGAGACACAAAATTGTTTTAGCAATTGTCCTGTCGCAATATGGTTAACCATTACTGGGCGCCTGGGCATTACGGAATCAATGGGAATGAAAGAACTGGGACAAAACAAAGGTACAGTACAACTGGAACATTACCGTGAATTCGGGTGAAACTGATCAGTGATGACTAACAAAAAGAAGCCCAATTTTGCTACTTAAACAAAGCCTAACAAAACTAAAACTGTTATGTCCGGCATTGCAATTGAGTCAATGATTGCAGTTATATGGCTTTCAACTACCATTTTTTCGTTTAAATGTTGTTTTTTTTTTAATTTTGCTACTTTTAATTTTTTTTTAATTTAAATTTTTGAATAAAACTTCTTTTCAAAAACACAGACGAGAGTATTAAAAGAACATGTAACAATGGCTAGTATTATTCTACTATTATCTGACTTTTCATTAAAGATTAACAACAACCAAAAGTTGCAGTAAAATTAGTACACATTACATAATACACTTTTTATAATCAACCACCAAGACATGTTAAAATTCTTGAGAAAAACGTCTTAGTTTAATAAAGTTTCAAATTGTTATTTGGAAATTGACTAAATTTTACCGATAACGCAGTGGTAAGCGCAATTGATTTCCACCCCAGAGGGTCTTGAATCAATTCTAGTCGGTACCGTATGGATTTTGAACACGTGTAAAGCCGTTAGTCCCGTCCCATGTGTTGATGGATTCAATCTGTAGGATCTAGGTGAAGTCATCTCCCTAGTGTTGGTTTTTGGATTCGGACCCAAAAAAAAACCAACGGAAAATAAATTAAGATCAATCAAAAGAACATAGTTTATCCATAGTGTCGTCTTGATTTCTAGGTGATCAATTTCACCCCGAATAGAGTATTTGTATTATAATGAAATAAACTAGTTGTGCTCTAAAAATATTCTTTCATACGTGGTTAAACTATCATTGGCGGCTAGTATACAAAACAGTACTTATTTAAAAATTAAATTGCCTACTAAAATATTCTTCTACCGAAAGGTATTCCAGGAAAATCGGTAAGTGATCAATTTTACCCGAATTCACAGTCCTTAATTGCCGGCAATCAAAACGTTTTATAAATCTAAACGCTTTATATACTTACACCGTGTCCAATATATTCTCATACACTTTTCCTTGCATTGGTGTCGTGCAACTACTCAACATGTTCACGGTTGTGTTGGTGTAGTTTTGCACTAAGTTTAAACAAACGCTTTTAGGTTATGTCCGATTGTTTTCATTCGATGTTTATCTTTTACCAGCGATGAAGGAGTTTCGTGCTGCGGTGATAAAATTTTTTTGCAAGGAGTTGTTAAAGTGGTCAGGGAACGGATTAGACGAAAAAAAACAGCGCTCTGTATGTAAAATGGCCCCAGATCTGAATGTTTCGAGATCGTCAATGCACAATATACTGCAAAATGACCGCGGATTCCAAGCTTTCAAGAAACGTAAGGTTCACGGAGTTTCAGAACGACTCGACTCGAAAGAGCAAGTCTGCTTTTGTCACGGCACGGTGGGGAAGAATTTATCTTTTCCGACGAAAAGTTATTCGTCTTGCAACAATCCCACATTGTCCAGAACGACAGATTGTGGGCTCTCTTTTCGAGAACTGTTCCAGAGAGTGCACTATGGTACGAATAGACAAATTTCGCGATAAAAATCGATAACTCGAAAACCATTAACTTTAAACAGATGATGTCTTCGGGAGATTTAATTTAAAAAATAAGATCTATCTTTTGGTTTGGGTGGTGACAAGGGTGGTCCATTTATGTTCATTATAAAATTTTCAACTTTTTATTCTTATGATTTAGATGATGTTTTGCCTCTTGGGACTTAAAAAAACAGTTTTTTTACTGTAACTTTTTGATTTCAATTTTAATTTGAGAACTCGGATTTTTAGGGTATAAAATCACTCACATTTTGAAGATACAAATTATTTACTAGTTATTGTATTAAAGCGTTAAAAAATACGTTTTTGCAAGATATCTTATTCCCTTATTTGCAAATATTTGCAAACACAAAGTACGTGAACTGCAAGTAAAAACTTCCATCTACAAGATCTATGCAAACATGTTTGTCCCTTTTTGTCCCCTTTAGGAAAAAAAATCGTTTTAGTGGAGTGGAGTGGAGTGGAGTGATAGGAATAATCCGCGGTTCCAAAGTGCTGCATCAGTGATGGTTTGGCGAAACATTTGCAAGCGAGGCAAATTATCACTGGTTTTCATCGAAAAAGGCGTTAAAGTGAATGTCGTATATTATAAAATGGAAGTTTTTTAGATAGTTGTCAAGCCATATGCACAAAAGGTATTTGGAGATGATCACTAAAGGGTGTCCACGATGAAATTGCCACACTATGAAATTGCTCTAACTTTTTAACCGTTGGGTAGAATTTAATGAAAATTCGGGTGGATTTAGTTTATAGTGCATTATTTACATCCTGCAAGTTTTAAAGTCCTGTGATTAAAACTCGCGGAAATGGAGTCAAAAGAACAGCTCGCGCGTGATAAAATATTGCGCATTCATCACGAGAACAAGGATCTCTCGCATCGTTCCATCGCTAAAACGTTGAGAATCGCGAATTCCACGGTGTTGCGAGTGATTAAGCGGATCGAGAAACGATTGACCACCGATCGGAAGCCCAGAAGTGAAGGAAAAGTATTCCGTACAACACCAAAAATCACAACCGCGTAGTTGGGGCCTTTCAACCGAAATCCGAACGCCTCCGTTCGGGATGTGGCTAAAAAGCTGCTCCTAAGCCGAAGTTTTGTCCAGAAGGCCAAAACTAAGGCTGGGCTTCGAACGTTCAAGGTACAAAAGGCCCCTAATCGCGACGAGAAGCAGAACAAGTCCGCCAAAACCCGTGCCAGGAAGTTGTACCTCAACATGCTGACGAAAGTTGAATGCTGCATCATGGACGACGAAACATATGTGAAGGCCGACTTCAAACAGATCCCCGGCAACCTGTTTTTCACGGCCAAGGATAAGTTCAGCGTTCCGGAGCATGTCCGCACTCAGAAGATGTCCAAATTTGCGAAGAAATGCCTGGTTTGGCAAGCCATCTGCACGTGCGGGAAGCGGAGTGCACCTTTCGTGACCCAGGACACGATGAACGGACAGGTGTACATAAAGAAGTGCCTCCAGAAGCGGCTGCTTCCTCTCCTGAAGGCCCACAACGTCCCAACAATCTTCTGGCCGGATTTGGCCTCATGCCACTACTCCAAGGACGTGCTGAAGTGGTATGCGGACAATAAGGTCAATTTCGTGCCGAAAATATTCAACCCTCCCAACACTCCGGAGCTCCGCCCCATCGAGAAGTACTGGGCGATTATGAAGCAGCACCTTCTTAAACGACCTAAGGTAGTGAAGACAGTCGAGGAACTGAAGAAAGTATGGGTTTACATGCAAAAAATGGTTGATTCACAGGTTGTGCAGAATCTTATGGCCGGGGTTAAGGCCAAGGTGCGGGCATTTGCGTATGGACTGTAAATAAAATACGAGTAAAAGGGTAAAATGATGTTTAATAGTTATTTCTCAATCCCTGAAAATTTGATGGCAATCGGATGAAAACTCGAATTTTGCGAATCAATTTTGTGTGTGGCAATTTCATCGTGGACACCCTTTATGTGTTTCAGCAGGACGGAGTGCCAACGCATACTGCAAATCTCGTTCAGGGCTGGTGCCAAGAAAATTTCACCGACTTTTTGGACAAGAATGAATGACCTCTCAGTTCACTAGATCTGAATCCCTTGGATTATTTCGTATGGTCATACATGCTGGCGAAGGTAAATGACCACAAGGTGTCTAATATGAACCAATTAAAAACCGTAATCAAACGAATTTGGGACGAATTGCCTATGGAAGTCGTGCGTGCCGCCTATTCCAAAACATATGCTGTAGTGGATCAGTATTATATTGCAATATAATGGGTAAAGTTATCAATAAAATCTGGATTATCGATTTGAAATAAATAGAGTTTTATTTTGTATGTGAATATATTGGACACAGTGTATAGGTTACTTGAAACGTGATCTGAGTTTATACACTGGCCTAATAACAGGACATTTTCTTAATCACTTAAAGCTCATTGATAAACTCAAGCCTGTCCATGTTAAATTTCGGACACATTTCTTTCAGTGTAGATTTTTTATTATTTCACGAATCGCTGAAACGATTCTCTTATATGAAAGTTGAAACTCAACACTTTATTTCGTGCTACAACATGTTTACATTCTTGTTAAATTCAGTAAAATGGCGTCAAATCAAGTGGAAGTGCGCAAACGCATTTTGTACGAACGGCAGCATAGTTCGAATTTATCGGTACGTGATCTTGCCAAGTATGCTCCCGACAAATGTACAAGAAGGTGGTAGACATGATTGAGAAAAATCCCAATCTTTCTCTGCAAAATGTGGCTCGCAAAGTTGTGAAATAAATGTCATACGTACAGGCAAGGGCTGAAGGCGTATAAAGCGAAAAAGGTGTCCAACAGTGATGACAATCAAAATTTCACTGCAAAAAGTCGTGCTAAGAAGCTTGACACCCATTTTTGCAAACCTTTTCTTGTATCATAATGGACGACGAAACATGCGTACTCGAAGTCTTTCAACAGATTCCGGCTCCGGCTTTTTCTACCGCAATGCAAAAAGACGCCATTGCCGAGCATTTTCGGAAAAAAAAGGTGTCCAAATTCCCAAAGAAGTATTTGATTTGGCAGGCCATATGTAGTTGTGGTCGAAAATCTAAAAGTTTCGTCTCAACCAGCTCTATCAATGAGGATGTGTATGAGAAAGAATGTCTGCAAAAGCGGCTGCTACCGTTTATCAGAAGCCACGACTCTCCAGCTTTGTTTTGGCCTGAATTGGCCTCTTGTGCCACTATGCGAAACCCGTCCTGGAATACTATAAGGTACAAGAGGTCAACTACGTACCAAAAACAACCAATCCACCAAACTGTCCAGAACTTCGCCCAACAGAGAAATACTGGGCACTTGTTAAGCGGAAATTCTTCGAAACTAAGGAGAAAGCAAATGGTACCGATGAGTTCAAAAGAAGATAGAGAATTGCCTCGGCGGGCGTATCTGAGAATACCGTACGGAACCTGATGGCGGTTGTAGCACAGAAAGTTCGATAATTTTACAGAAAGAAGGATTAACATCTTAATCAATTGTTCCTGATGTATATATATAACTATATTGTGAAATAAACAATCTTTTTTATTTGTTTTCATTATGTGTAAATTGATTTGCTGTTATTATTATGGTGTTCGAAATTAATCGTGGACAGGCTTTACATGAAGATAAGTGTCGCGCAGATTTTTTGACAAATGTCTCATGGAGCCTTGGGAAATCTAGTCTGTTAGCTCCATGGCTATATATTTCATAGGAAATGTATTGCATGGTTGGGATTATTGCCTACAGTAAAAGTGTTAGTTACTCAAAGTAGTGACTCATCATTGTAATTTGTTATAAATAAAAAGAGGATTCCACAATAGATCAAATTGATGGTCGCGGTAGTATCATGTCCCCAACACAGGAAAAAAAGACGTCGACGTCATCAGAACTTCAGCTGGGCATCAACCGAAAAATAAGCTGAAAGTACCTCCCGGAAAAAAGTATTTCGCTCGACGACATTCCTCAAAAAACACCAAAGCCGGATAAAAGTCCCGCGAACGGGGAAGGAAGCCTCCTACACCTCGACTGGATCCGAGATTCAGTTCAAAAACGCCCGCTAAACGAGCAAGGGAGTCGAAAATAGCCAAGTTGTGAAGAACGTTTGTTTAAAGCTTCGTATCAAGTGTATGGAATGATCTTTTTTGTTTCTTTTTTGTTTTTCCTTTGCTTAAGATTAGGTGGAGTCAAGTGAATAACATAACACACTTAGAAAATTTTAGAGCATTCGGTAATTTTTACCGCACTTTCACTAGCTGAACGTACGGTAATCCGGTTTACCGGATTACGGTGAAATTTTTCAGCATTCGGGTAAAAAAATTACCGGAACTTGTCAAATTTTACCGAAACCGTTAAATCCGATTACCTAACGTTCAGCTGTTGAAGGTTCGGTTAAAAAAATACCGAATACTGTAAAATTTTCTAAATGTGAGTAATTTGTAGGAATTTGGTATTCATTAAATGCCTAAATTCAATAAATTTCATCAGGTGTAAAAAATAGCCTCCACACTTTTGCTCACATTTACTCACTTTATGATTATTTGGTCAATTGTGGTCATATTTTGTAGAAATGTTTCATACATATCCATGGTAAACATACATGAAAATTACTTAAAATCCATTAGCCATTACAGCTGTTACAGTATCTTAAAGTAGAAAAATCTGAAAAATGTGTCAATAGAAGCCCCACAGGACGGTATGCTCTTCAAAAACTATCCCACCAATGCAAATTTTCCAGCTAAAAACCACCCAAAAACCATTCTCAAAAAATCCAAAACCAAGCCCCCCGTCTGCTGCCTCATTTCATGTCCGACGCGTACAGAATTACATCACATTAAAATTCAAGGCCTCCAATTTTCATGCTCGTGTACGCAACGCATGCAAAAAAAAAAGGCTAAACAAATTATTTTAAACTTCAACCGCCCCGCCCGCCGACCGAATTTCCAAACAATCAATAACGAATTTAATAGCACACTGCTCCCTTCCCGTCCCCTTCATCTTCAGCCACTCCATTCTTCTCACAGTCTCACAACCGTCGGATTTCGATACACTACTCGTTTTGAACCGCAGCCAGATCCCCAATGCTTCTCACTTACCTGAGCACACTCTATTTGCGTGTATTATACAGTCTGCTGCAACGACGAAGCGGGTGGAGGGAAAACCGCGCACCGAAGAAAATTAATCCAACTTTGACTCGTGAGTACTGCTGCTGCTGCTTTCGATGCTGTCGATGCTGCTGTGCCTCCCCGCGGTGGCCGCCGTAACACAATATCTTCGACTTCTTTTTTTTCCTCTCCCTTATTTGCAATCGCAAAAGATCTCGATTTTCCACTTGAATCCACACGCATACACACACCGGCACACAAACACACACACACTCAGCAGAAGAAGATCGACGCCACTGCTGACTGCAGCAGACCAGCACGTTTCCTTATTCTGCTGCTGATGCTGCTGGATGCTTCTCTGATTTCGTCGCACTTGCAAGGCGTCACACGTCACTCACTTTTGCACGTTTCTTCCCGCGAATCGTTTATTCGCTTTCTACTGCCGTTGCATCTGCCTGCTTCTCAAACAACTTTTGATGGAAATTTGCTTCTTTTTCGGTTTATTATTTGTTTTCCTCCAAACAACCTTGAGTGTGCTCTTTTGCGTGTTTTGCCTGCTTTTTCGCCTACCATACACACTGTTCACTATTTCCAAGTGCGACGGCGTGATTTCGTAACTATTCAGAGGCGCACCATGTGTTGTACGGCGCCGCCAGACTCGCGTGGAAGCGAAGCAAAACAAAAACAATAAAGTGGGTGCAGAGAACGATCGAGTGGCAGCCTGGCTCCCCACTGCAGAAGATCACTAAAACATATGTTCGTAAATGGTGGAATTCTTCACCCAAGAGGGCCGCATTTCTACCTACTCTCCATCCGATCCGATCTCATTTACATGGGTGCGATAAATGGATCAACGCGTTTTGACACTTTTGTTTTGAAATTCTTCCCTTTCAGCCAGAGCACGAGGCTAGCCTCTATTTTTAGACACCACCCATTAACGGCGGGTGATAGAAAGTTGGATGTTTGATTAACTTCCGCCTTCCGTGGTTTCACTATTTCTGCTTATCCGTTTAGCAAAACTGCTTTCTCTCACTTTGCACGTCGAAAGCACGGCGGGACAATGCTCCAGGTGTCCCCTGCCAGCATAACTGCACGGATTTATTCTCGTGACTCTCACCGCTACTCACTAACTGTTATGCTCCGGCGTTTCTACGTTCACTGCCTCTCCACTGCGAAGAAACCCCAACAACAAATTCTTCTTCTGTTTTCGCTTGTCTGTCTGTCCTTCGTCTCTCCACCTCCCCTGTGACACCACTCCAACGCGAACCCCGTTGACGCTGCTAACACACTCCTAATGAATCCAACAGATCTTCAAACGTCGCCAACGTCGTGTGAATCGATATTCCACTCTTTCTCCAGGCCTAATGACCGCAACACCAAGCAACTCTTATTCCAGACTTTCGTCGAGGTTTCGCTATTTGCAGAAACTATTCAAACCATCGCCGTTGGCATTTCAACTCTAAGGTTACCCTTTTCCATTCATGAAATGTATGACGGCATACTAACCACCACTAACACCAGACGACCGGTTGCCGCCGTCGTCGTGAAACAACCGGGAACAACACACAAAACATATGACAACCGGATTGGTGCAACGACTCCACTCACAACTTCGCACTCATGCGGGTGGATTCCTTCACAGAAGAAGAAGAAAAACCAAACAACACACCACGACGACCTGCGAGATTCCAAGCCCGCCACCTTTCTCCACCCGCTCAGCAAAAATAAAAGGAATTCAAAACCTCAGCTCAGAGAACTCTAAAAAAAACCGCGCGCGAAAATCGTACATATCCCGAAGGGAGTAACAACTCTATTGAAAGCCCGACCGAACGATGCCGCGTACTCCACAATACTAACGATACAGTTATTGGGGAGCTTTAATTCGAGCTCCAATCCCAACCGACCAACCGACGACAGCGAGCGACCAGAAACTTGATCTGCGACCCACCGTCTTCGTCGTCTTCGTCGTCATCGCTACCGCCGCGCGCTCCAGGCATTTCAACGCACACGGCCACCCCATACAGTCAGTGAGTCAGTGGAGCACTCTCTCCCGCTCTCACTCACTCGGGTTTTCTCTTGCGTTCGATGTTTTGTTTTGTTGGGAGCTGCGAGAGGGAAAATTTCCCACTCTCGCCGAAAAGGGTTTACGCGATGCACTCATTTCACTGATGGCTGTGCGGTGCAAGATGCATCCGTCTATGCTGGGCTGCGCTCCGCTTTTCTCTCTCTCTCTCTCTTGCTGGCAATTCGCTCTGTATACATCTTCTCATCGGCACAGCATCGGTCGATCGAAGGGAAAATGTCTTGGAGAAGAAAATTCTAAGCGAGGGATGTTCATGTTGTTTTTTGATTGGAGTTTATTGTGATTTGCTCATTAATAAAAAATAATGAAAATATTGTGTTAATAGCTCAAAAGGGGTGATTCAAAAATGACGTCCATCAAATATCAGGTTTTTAAACCCTCCCCCCCCCCCCTGTTGGATGTCACACTTCTGAAAAAAAGAATATATGCATGTTGGTTTTGTCGATTTCAATAATAACGTGTATTTTAGTTCAAATTGAATCGTTTACATAATTACATGTGTATAATTCTTCTGTCCACGGATAGGTGGAGTGTGTTTTGAAATAACTGGCAGAGATAAATCAAGATATTCGTAACAGATGGACTTAACGTATGACATGTTTTCTTCTGCAAAAAACGAAGTTTTTTAAATATATTTTTTTAAACTGCACTCATTTAAGAAACATGTCAGTTTTGAATTTGAAATAATCTTAGTTGAAAAGTAGAGAAAAAACTTGACTGATTCTAATTCAGAAATTCCAATTCCATTAATAATTTTATAGTATATTTTTAACTACTCTTGATAAATATTAAAGGTGCGATAGTTTTTGAAGATCCAAAAACAAAGCTTTATTAATATATGCTGATTCGTAGCTTCCTCTCTAGATCACATCGGTTTGAGTGGTTTACATTAACATCTTTACAACCATCGAACTAACTAGATTACAATGGATAAAATTTAATAAATGTGGAGTTTTAGTTGAGTTTATAACATTTTTAGTTTTTCCAATAATACTTACTTTAAAAATTCATAACTCATGAATCACTCTCTAAAACGCACTTACACATCTATGAGATAGCCCCGGGTCTAATGTGTAAACCGGTTTTTTTCCTCACTTTTGTGCATAAGTAATAGATTTTTGAGCAAAAGTTACCCCATAATCGGGCAAAATCTGGTTTAAACACCAGTGATTGATTGCAGTTCAGCTTAGGTGAACAATTTAAGTTTTCAGAGCAAACTTTGTAAAACATAAATTGAGTTGTAAAAAGTGCTTGAAATTTTCTAATCAACAGAAAAAAATGTCTGAAAAGATATTTTACACAACATTATTGTACGTTTGTACACCGTTTGTATGTCGAAAACATTCAAACCAACTTTTATGCGATTGAAAATTTTGATATATCGATATTGGATGTTTATCCATTCTCGGGATATGGAAAATTATATGGAAATATACATAATTTTTCTTGTAGCGCAAAACATCATGACTCGTAGAAAAAAGTTCTGAAAAGTCTTGAAATTACTCATAAGTCCGAAAAAGAATATGATCAGAAAGTGGAAAAGAAATGGAATCATGAATATTCCAACAGAAATAATTGTTTTTGATTGCATAATTTGATTTTTAGAACCATACAAATTTGAAAGCGGTGAGTTTTTTGTTTTTGAAATTCATCGAGGATTTTCGAGATTTAGCTTGAACAGTCTGGGAAATTCTACTGAAATTCTCATACCAGGAGATCAAGAAATGATCCCACTCTGACATAGGTTTCAAGAAATCAATATTGCAATTTTGTGGGCAATTTTGGTATAGACGATGTTATTTTTCGATTTTCCAGAGTCCTAGAAACTTTTGTGTAAAAAATTTGCCATTGCATAATTTTTCAGCTTGCTGAGATAATTTAAAGCACTTTCCACCACAAGAATGTTTTCCTAAGACGATCAATTTTCAAATTAGTTTTTTAAATCACAATTAGCAAAATTGTAAAAAAATTCATAAATTTTTTCATACCTCAAAAAAGAAAGAATACCATATTTTGAAACTTCCATACAGGACTGGAATCAAAATTTCTTGTTGATAATAAATTGATTAATTTTTTTTTCGCGAAGGATGGTGCTTTATTCAAAGTTCCCGACCATTTCTCCCAACGTTGAAATTGTGTGCAACACTTAATCTAGATCATACTTTTTATTGCCAAGAAAATTTCAAGCACTTTTCGATTCCTTAGTTTTACACTTTTTTAAAGTAGCAGGTTCTTCCTGACCGCACTCTCTCCCATCCTAAAGCACTGTCCCATATTCTATAAAATCAAGATTTCAAGCTTTATGATATTTTTGTTACTTGAAAAATAGAATATGCTAACTGAAAAGTTTGTTCGCGTACGTATTTATTTTTAACAATGCTGTTGTTGCTATAAAAGATGTTTATGTTACTCCAAATTCTTAACGTCACCTCTCTGCCCAGCAACTAACGACTGTTCCAGATAGTATAAGCACACCTTATTTTAAAGGTCATTTTGAATATAATGAAATATTTCAACATGTTTTGGCTGCGTCCTTTTGTTTGCACATTTCTGAATGGCATAGCATCAAAAAAGTGCTCAGTTTTGTTTTACCTATCAAAATGCGCGGTCTTACTCCGGAACACTGCAAAAGTATCGTGCACAAATGGTGCACTGTAAGCGGACTCTCCTTGAGACAATTGGCCAAGGAAGAGGGTGTAAGCGTCGGAGCGGTACGATCTGCGATTCGAAAATATAGAAAACAGTGTACGTTTTAAGATGCGCCGAAGAGTGGTCGGAAATCCGGTCCGGTTAGTCCGGATATCGATAAAATGATCAGGGATGCCTACAAGCAAAAACCAGCGACTTCCGTTCGGGATGTTGCGAAACAACTAGGGACCTCGTCGAGTAACGTCATGCGTGCCAAAGAAAGACTTGGGCTTAAAACATACCGAAAGCAGATAAAACCCAAAAGGAACCCAAAACAGGCCACGTCCGTGAAACCACGGGCCCGAAAACTCTCACTCGTTATTGTGTAGAAATTTTGGGTGCATAATAATGGACGATGAAACGTATGTGAAACTAGATTTCAAAACGCTTCCCGGACCACAATTCTTTACTGTAAGCGAAGACATCCCCGAAACGGAGAAGGCAATTTTTACCGAAAAATCCCGTAAGAAGGTTATAGTTTGGCAGGCAATATCCAATATGCGAGTGTGGTAAAACATCTAATCCGTACATCACAACGGAGACGATGAACACTCCGAAATACGTTAAGGAATGTCTCCAGAAGCGATTATTGCCGATGATCAGGCAGCACGAAAGTCAAGTAGTGTTTTGGCCTGATTTGGCATCATGTCATTACGCAAAGGACACTTTAGAATGGTACAAAAGTCAAAATGTATGTTTCGTGCCGCAAGACATGAATCCGACGAACTGCCAGGAGACACGGCCAATCGAGACTTTTTGGACTTTAACCAAAGCAAAGCTTCGAAAATTCATAAATTCAGCGGATGACATCCAAAAATTTGAAAAAAGATTGGCCAAAAGTGGTCAAAATGGTGGAAAGTACCACTGTGCAGTGCAGAATGGGTCATGTTCGAGGAAAAGTTAGGAGTCTTGGCTATAATTAAATATTTTATTAAACGAGAGTAAAATATCATATGAAACACAAATAAAATTATTAAAACTAAAAATAAACATGACTTGTTTGTTATTTTGACAGTGTGCTAATACCTTCTGGAACAGTCTATATGCTTGGTTACTCTCTATCGGAGGTCGTCCTGTATCAGGCCGCATCTTGAGACGCTTGGTAAGATGATCGTTTGTTTTAAATTCTTCCTCAAGAATCTTCGTTCGGTTCAATCTGCTTGTCTTTTGACGTTGCTGATTTGATTTCTACTTCTCTAGGGCCATATTTAGCGCTTTCCTGCGGTTGATCAGGTCAGACAGCGTCTTTTCTGTATACCCGAAAGCATGTCATTTCGCTCTCTAATCAGCAGGCTGGAAACCTCGGAATTAATATTATTCAATTCATTGGAAATAGGGGGTTTTAATTTAAAAAAAAAACATGTTTTTTCCATCTGTATCGATGATGGGTGTTCTTCCTAGCACAAACATATTTTTTATGAATCTCAACTATTTTTTCTCGATTTTTAAACAAGAAAAATCTAATCATTTTTATTTTCACAAACCGACATGCAGTTTCACTAAGGGACATTTACTTTCAGTAACAGGGGGCTCCCGGCACTTAATTATCAGTCACAGGGGCTCCCATTATGACATAAATGTCAACTTATGTATGCTAGAAATCAATGGTTGGTTCGTTGGTTTAGGTAGTCTGTTTTTTGTAGCGTGTTCCATGGTGAAATAGGATGATGTTGTCTTGCAATCAAAATGTTTTCATAATATTTTGAAATTGTTTTCTCAATAGTTACGCTCGTCAAAATTAAGAAATAAATTAATTGCCGGTATATTATTATATTCGCTATCGAACAATGTTATAATCCACATACCCCTATAACCCCATATACCCCTATTGCATCCTATTTAGGACATGCAAAATAAGAGGGAACTTTTTTGTCTGATTCCGGAGGAGCTTATGAAGAACTGAAAGGCTGGAGTTCCTTCATCCTGTGGTATTTTTGGAACATTTTTTAACAATCCCTCCATTCGCAACAGAAGCTGGCTTAAAAAAAAACCTTCAGTGTATCTTTCGGGTTCGAAGCTTCCGTTTTCAAGGTGCTGATTTTCGATTTGAAAAGTTCTTCACAATAAGATTCGCTTTTTATAACTCGCCAGTATTCACACATCACGAATGGCTTGTTAATTGCGCAGCAGGTATGCACGACAAAATAGAGAGACAAAATGACCAGCGTTAGAATCAAATCAAAGTTCAACGCAACCAAAAATGAACACAATAGGATTTTCAACAAAAGCAAACTTCGACGAAGTTTCAGAATGAAGCACAGCTCGTGCGGTTCGTGCTCATGGACGATAAGAACATGTATGACAACAGTAAATAATTTTTTTGCACTCACACAATTAAGTAAAATGTGTATTTTCATTTACCGTACACTCAAACTTTTCGCCGCCCTTGTTTTCGTATTAACGCTGATAAATTTAGATTACCAAATGCAAAATTGTTGGATGTCACATTTTTATAACCTAACTCCCCCCCCCCTCCCTGTCACATATTGTCACAAATTTGATACCCCCCCCCCCCCCTAAAGAGTGGACGTCATTTTTGAATCACCCCAAAGAAGAAAAACGAGTTTCAAGACATTTTTTGTGTTTACGGCGAAGTATGACAGAGGCTGTCAGGGGAGACTCCAGTCGGGTACCAATCTTTTCGGTTTCGTTCTTCTCGGTCTCATTTTTTAAGGTTTCGTTCTCTTCGGCCTAACCGCGAAGAACGATATCCACAGCTTATGGGATTTTCACAAATTGGGGGAAATGAGGTCTATCTCAGTTGTTTCAAGCCATAAACCTCGTCAATCTACGGTAGAATGTTGTACGGTGTAAGACCAACAAATCTGTGTCATTGGATTCCGGTTTAATTAATAATTTAACCACTAGAGGCGCTTCACTTTCGAGTTACTTTAAATTAGTGCTTTAGGATAAGGGGTAATTGGTTCTATCCTAGTATATCTCGAGAGTTTCGCCAGTTAGGACATATAAGTTTTCTGTAAACTTGTCCTAGTGGTAAACACTTCGTAAAGATGATCTCATAAGTTCTGAATTCACTCACTCCATCGCGCTAATGTGCATATGACCTTCTAATTTGTTATTGCTTCTAGTTAGGACGTTGTTTGCTTCAGCAAACTTGTTTTAGTGGTAAAGCCCTCTAGGATATTGGTCATTAAAATCGGAATTCACTCTCTACGCGACGCTGGCATGCATATGAACTCCAGCTGTATAAGGATATTGCTTCCTTCAGCAAATTTGTTCAAATGACCTAGTTTATCTAGTGACCGTATACGTTCGGACTTCAAGATAAAAACATTATAATATTATAGTTTTAAACCTGAAAATTAAATTTATATTATCGTAAAACGATTTTTGTTCTCAGAAGAGGCAACATGTGTTAATTATATGATGTAGAAAATCCAAGTCAGGCTAGTCTCTACAAAATATGCACGTTTATTATTCATATTATTTATTGAGCTTAACAAATGGGGACCGTCCATAGCATACGTTGTCTTTTTAGAAGGAGCAGAGGGAGAAGGAATTTCAAAATAAATGTATGATAAGAAACCAAAAATTGATTCTTTTTCAATATGAGAACATGTGGTTTAAGGAATCCCTTAGCTTTAACAGAACTGAAGGAACTTTGAAAAATCACTTTAGATTGCTGGGGACGCATAGTTGGCAAGTTACTAAGAACGTAGTTAAATAACTGTTGGTTAAAAACTAAAATAAACAAATTGCAATTTTTTTTATTTGTTACTAGCTGACCCCCGTTCGATCGTTGATACGCTTGCAACTAAATGAAGGAAAATTTATGAAAACCCCCCTTCCTGAAAGAGTAGAGGTCTCAAATAATCATAAGAACCTTTCCCAGCCCCAAATACCCTTGCATACAAATTTCCACGCTGGTTGGTTCAGAACTTTCCGAATCTATAAGGATCAGACAGACAAACATAAATTCACCCCTAGATGCCAAATGTGGTTTCATTAACTTGATTAGTTCTGGAGTTATGCAGAAATTTGCGTTTAATTGATATGGGGGCCCCCACCCTCAAAAGGAGAGGGGTCTAGAACTACCATAGAAACATTTCTCGCCTCAAAAAACATCAACATGCCGAAATTGGTTCCATTTGCTTCATTGGCTCTCGAGTTATGCTTAAAATTATGATTCATTTGTATGGGAGAAGGCGGAGGGGTCTCAAACCACCATAAAAATATTTTTCTTCTTCAAAAACCTCCACCTGCTAAACTTGGTTTCATATGCTTGATTAGATCTCGAGTTATGCAGAAGTTTGTGTTTCATTTGTATATGAGCCCTCCTTTTAGAAAGGAAGGGGTCTCGAGCCACCTTAGAAACATTTCTTGCCTTCAAAACTCCTACCTGCCAAATATGGTTCTATTTACTTGATAAGTTCTCGAGTTATGCAGAAATTTTTATTGGTGTGGAAGCCCCCCTTTTACAGAGGGCGGAGGGGTGTCAAACTACCATAGAAAAATTTCTTACCTTTAAAAACACCACTTATAAAATTAGGTACCATTTACTTGATTAGTTCTCGAGTTATGCAAAAACTTTGTTGTTTCTTGTTGTTGTTGTTTCTTTTGTATGGGAGCCCCCTCGCCCTACCAGAGAGAGGAGGGGTCTCAAACTACCGTAGAAACATTAATTGCCTTCAAAATCCCCGCACGCCAAATTTGATTTCCTTTGCTTCATTACTTCTCGAGTTAGGCAGAAATTTCAGTTTCATTTGTACGAGAGCCTCCCCCCTTCTAGAGAGGGGAGGGTTTTCAAACCACTATAGGGACATTTCTTGCATCCGGAAAGCTCTACATGTAAAATTTGGTTCCATTTACTTGATTAGTTCTTGAGTTATGCAAAAACTTCTATTTCATTTGTATGAGAGCCTCCCTTTCAGAGAGGGAGGGGTATCAAATTACCATAGAAACATTTCCTGCTTCTAAAAACTCTTGCATGCTAAATTAGATATCCTTTGCTTGATGAATTCTCGAGTTATGCAGAAACATGTGTTTCATTTGTATGGGATCCCCCCCTTTTCAGAGAAGGGAGGGATCTCTAACTACCTTAAGAACCTATCCCGGCCCCAAAAATCTCTGCATACAAAATTTCACACCGATCGGTTCAGTAGTTTTCGAGTCTATTAGGGTCAGACAGACAGACATTCAGACAGACAGACATTCAGACAGACAGAAATCCATTTTTGTATATATAGATGTAGAAAAGTCTAAACTTACAAGCAAAAATATAAATACGAAGGAGCTCTTTGGTACCGATACCATGAAAACCAAGAAAAACAATCTGTTTCCATTAATCCATTTAGGTATAATTTGATTTTTTTTTCTTAACAGTATAGTTGAGTACCATTTATTTGCGTGTTTGATTGGTAGAATCGCCATAACTAGTAGTTCAAAATATATGAATATATAAAAAAAAATTCTAGCACAGAAATGATCACCATAATGGCAAAATAAAGAAATACAACTATTATACTTGCTATGTTCAATCATTTATCTATTATTTTTTAATAAGAAACAAAACTAATGAAAATTATATAATTCAGAGAGATTGTATTTTTTTAATGATGGTAATTCGTTCATACATGGACTTATTCATTTATTATTTCACTCATGTTTATTTATCGATTTATGGTTCATATTTGTATATTTATTTATTTATTGACTAGCTGAACCCAGTGCGAGCGATGCTACGTTTGCAACTAGGGTGAGGGGATGTAATGTTAGCCAGCCTATGTACCAAATGTGTCATTAATTTAGCGATAATCAACAAAATCAGGTTGCTATTACGATGACCGATGTAATTTGAAGCCTTTTTATTCAATATTAATCAACTTATAGTTGTTTTCTTCCACGTAATTTTCGATTTTTTGAACTTGTGGGGTATCATGTTTTTACTGGTTAAGCTGAACAGATGATCTACACGATCTTCAAGTGATCTAAATTTGGCTTGATTGAATTGATAAAGCAAGTAATGCAGCCTGAATGTGCAGAAAATAATTACACGTTACAAACTTACTGTTCACATTGCTAAATCCCAACGATTTTAAAAGAAAATCGTAGACCCAATGTTGGGGACATATTTTTTGATTGTTCCCAACTACGTGGCCTGTCGTATCAATAACGTAGAAAAAAGGTTGTTATTGGTAAAATTTCAAGTGGAAATGCAAGAATTCACGATTGCTTATATTCAAGTGGCTCATCTTAACACAAATCAAAGGAACAAAATCATTGTATAGTGAATTACAATGTTTTCATTATTGAATGGCCTGAGTAAATCAGATGTGAACACCACTTAAGTGTTTCGAGGCAGTTTTACTTTTTAGCTTGTTTTGTGAAAATGTTGGGTGATGTAACATCTAATACACCTTAATTCATGAAATTTGAGAAAATAACCGTACAAAGACTGCATTTAGTAATACATCTATCAAATAGGACGAAGTTGCATCCATGAATAGACCTAATTTGGTGCTTATAGACCGACATTAAATCCATATCCCTTTAATGTTTCTGGCTTTATAAAAGGATTTGTAATCTTTTCGTGATACATACTACGCAAAGTTTTATCAAATTTATCTGCAGCTTATAAACCTATGTTATAATAAAAATGTAATCGATCATTGTATAATAGGCTGAGTTGAGGACACATACCCTATATGAAATAAAATGTAATAGAACTGGCATGTTTATGAGGTTTTCGGATTGAGCTTTGTTGAAATGTTTATAGGGTTTTTATTTTTTGTATTTTTTATTTATTTATTATTGTTAACGTTGCTCTCGTTGCAAATCCATTCTCAAACTATATTCATATGAAAAAAGTACAAAAGTTCTCCTTTCTATTTCTATATACATCAATCATTTTCTGCAAAAAACATGGGTGCGTGTCTTAATTGAACCCTCGAATGGTAGTTTCTAGCATGGTTTTCCTTTCTGTAGCAAACGTGCATTGCCCTTTTTCGCCCCATGCGTCTTATTTTGCCGGTTTGAACGTAGTTTCACTTGCAAAGCATAGATTAACTCCTTGTGCATGCTTAGCACTCAAAGTAGCTCAAGCAGCTCTTGACTAAATTTGAATTTGTGTTTCATTGAGAATGAGAGCCCCCCTTCCCTTTCGAGATGGGAAAGGTCTCGAATCACCATGAAGTATTTCTTGCCTTCAAAAACACCAACATACAAATTTGACTCCATTTGAATAAGACCCCTCCAGAGAAAGGAGATTTATCAAACCACAATAGAAACATTTCTTGCCTTCAGAAACTAATGCGTGTCAATCTTGATCCATTTACTTGATTAATTCTCAGAGTTAAATGCTGTGCAATGTCTGTTTATGTTGGATAAGTTAACCCCCTTTCAGAGGCAGACGGTTCTCGAACTGCCAGAGAAAGTAATCCGGCCTTCAAAACATCTCACATGTCAGAATCTGGTTTCGAATTCAGCGCGGTTGCTTCTCAGTCAAACCATGCAGAGAATTTATGTGATTCATTTTGTATAGGTCCCGCCTCTTCCCTCTTTCCACCTGAGGACAGGCTTCTAGAACCGCCATAGAAACGTTTTTTGCCTTCAAAATCCTCCTCATGCTTGATTTGGTTCCATTTGCTTCGTGAGTTCCTCGAGAGTTATGCTTAAATTATGAGGAACAGAGAGGGGTCTCAAACTACTATAGAAAGGAAACTTTCTTCAAGAACATCCTCATGCACAAGTCTGTTCCATTTACTTGATAAGTTTCTGGAGTTGTGCCGAAACCGTACCTTGTTCATTTGTGTAAGGCCCCTCGCTTTAGAGGGAGGAGGGTCCTGCAGCATATCATGAAAACATTTCCGGCCTCAAACGCTTTCTGCGTGCAAATTTTGCATGATCAGTTCATTACTTTCTGCGAGTCTACTCAATGGTCTGACGGACAGTCAGAAGTTTGTTTACTATATAGGCATAGATTTGTTGCTCAAGCTTGTTCCATATGTAACATGATTCAAGCTAGAAATATTATTGGAGTGCGCAACTAGAAGTTCTCGCTGTTTTTGGTTGGGAACTTTATTTGAGAACAAGGTTGCAAACAGATTATTCAAAGTATTGCCCATCACCTTCGACTTTTTCCCATGTCTGTGGTAGAACGTTGAATACCATTTCGATAGGACTGTTCGTCTTTTGATGCTTATCAACAGATCAAACCATTTACGAGATGCCATCATATGAGTGGAATTGCTGACCAGTGAGACCATGTGCCATCGAGACGGAACGAAGTAATAATCGGGCGATTGCAATATCAGAGAATATGGCGGGTGGAGTAGGACTTGCGACTTGAGCGTTTCCAAGTAGGTTTTCACGGGTCTCGTCAACGTGAAGGTCGAGGCGTTGTCGTATGAAGGATCGCTTTTTCGTGTCTGTGCTACGTAGCAGTGGCCGTTTTTCGTGCGGTGCTCGCTCGATCGCATCAGTGAGTTCGATGCCGTTCCCGGTAATGGTTTCGTTTGGTTCAACAGCTCATGATAAATAACGGCAACTTGGTCCCGCCAAATACACGACCTAACCTTCGGAGCGTGAATATTCGGCCTAGGCGACGATGTTGAAGCATGCGGGCGGGTCCCATGAATGTTTCCGTTTTGGGTTACTGTAATGAATCAATTTTTCGTCACCCGTCACAATGCGATGCAGAAAAATTTACCTTTTTGCCGCTGGAGCAGTTGTTCACAGACGAAAAACGACGCTCAACATCCTTAGCTTCAAATCGTAAGGAACCAGTTCCTTGCTTGCCAATCATTCCCAACATACGCAATCGATAAAAAACGGCTTGGCGGAAACACAATCCTGAACCAAGCTCTTCTTGCGTTTGACACGGATCCCTTTTCATCGAGCAATGCCTCCAATTCAGAGTCTTCGAAGTTTGACGCCCTTCACGCGGACGATCATCAACACTGAAATCACCGTTTTTGAAGCGACGAAACCAATCACGACACGT
>JASCZW010014376.1:0-23080 GCA_034211315.2 Aedes japonicus
TTGATAAAATGTTTTATTTGAAGTTTAGTAAGAACATATCCTGTTACCCTACAGTACTCTAGGACTAGCAATTTAAAGACCTTTAAAAGACTCAAGTGGATTTTAACGTAGAACTACTTCTATGCTTACACACTACCAAAAATTCACGTTAATGTCGGTGCTCTGAGACCGATACACGCAAACGTACTCTATTTCAAAAGAATGAGCTAAAATAGAGACGAGAAAATAAATTCAATTAACCGCACTTTTTGACGAGTTGCATGTGTTTCCACAAGCATCGCAAAGGTTTTATATTGGAATTAAATACTCTTATATGACAAAATTTGGTTTCAAACAAGTTTACTTAGCATGAACGCATGAAGATGTGTTACTCGGGTCGGTTTCGAGAGACATTATTTGACATTGTTTCTATGATATCGTACATTGATTTATGTCGAAAAAATATTAAGTCTCATGAGAAATTCATCTTTTTGACGTAGGACTACGTCTTTGTTTTCTAATACAAAAATTGTTTTATTTTTATTTTTCATTCTCTGTCTTATATACTTGATAATTCTAAGTATCTGAATCGCCCTTCGAGTAACTTTATCTCGGCCAGACGGTGGACCTCAGATGTTCTTGTCCTCGGAGGAGTGTTCAGGATCATCCTGAGGAACTTATTTTGAACACGCTGAAGCTTCAGGTGATGTGTTTTTGCGCAACTCTCCCAGATTGGCATGCCGTTCTCGATGACTGGAAGTATGATTTGCTTGTAGACAGCAAGCTTGTTTTTCAGGGATAATGTAGACCTTCTGTTGATCAATGAGTACAGTAGCTTCAACAGAACGTTACACTTTGTGACAGTTTTGTCAACCTGCTCTCTGAAAATCAAGCTTGCTGTCTATGGTAACGCCAAGATAGACAGCTGATTTGGCCCATTCTACCGTTGTGTTGCTTAGGCTTATTTTACAATCCTCAGGCGGAACAAGTTTGGGAGAGTTGAAGTGTGGAAATAGGATGACCTGGTATTCAGACAGAACATTCAGGCTTCGCTGCAGTTTCGCTGTGAGCGCTCTTATTACCCAACCATTGTGGACCACGGCGGAATCATCGTCAAACAACGACAGAGATCCATTTTCAGGGACCGGGATGTTTGAGGTGAATAGGTTGAACAGAAGTGAACCTAGTATACTTCTCTACGGAATGCCGGTGGAGATCTCTTGCGCATCGGAAACTACACCTTGCAGCAAAACACTGAACGTCCTGTCCGACAAATAATTTTTAGTTGTATTTCTTTTACTTATCATCCGGCCATCGTGTCACATGTTATCGAAGACATTCTTGATATCGAGAAGTGCCATGGCAGATGATTTCGAAACAGACTTGTTCCACCTGAGAATGTTGGTGCACTGTTGAGCGACCACGTCGGAATCTGAACTGCTCGTCGAGCAAGATGTTAATCTCGTTTGCAGACGAGAGAAGATCGCTTTCTCAAATAGCTTTGATAATCATGAGAGGAGACTGATGGGCCTGTAGCTCTTGGAGCATGAAGGATCTTTCCCAGGTTTCTGGATGGGGATCACTATGGCTGACTTCCAACACGTGGGGAAGTAGCCAAGTCGCAGGCAATGGTTGAAAACCATCGCCAGATGGTTATAGAACTGGGGGCTCAATTGCTTGAGCTCCAAGTTCAAGATGTTATCGAAAACTTGGGGCCTTCATGTTCTTCGAGCATTTGATATAAGTCAACAATTCGTCTGCTGAGATCTCCAACTCCTCTGTGAAGTCGTTGGAGCTTACATGGACGTTAGTAATGAGCGCACTAACGGCAGCTTCGTGTGGACTGACGATGTTTTGTTCAAGATTTTGGGAGCTGACAAAGCGTCGACCTATCTCAGCAGCCTTCTCTGCAGGAGTTATTAAGCGATCCTTAGAGCCATTGCTATCTAGTGGGATCAATGGTGGAATAGGCCTTGGCTTGGTTTTTAAAACTTTTGTCAACTTCCAGAACAGCTTTGCACAATCTGGGAGAGAGCGGATCTTGTCGGCAAAATTGTTATTCTTAAGGTCCACCATTTTGGCCTTAATAATTTTCGTCACTTCATTACAGACTTTTTAGCGGTGGCAAACCAGTTCGCTGGTATTGCCTTCGAATGGCGTTTCGCAATTGTATCAGTTCTTTAGTGGGTCTATCAATGGGTACAGAATTGCTCACCTGATCTATCACTGGTACATGTTGCTCCCGGGCCTGGGAGATCGCTTGCTCGATGCTCTGCAGCTGCCGTTCGATGTCATCAATCGAATCAAGGTGCATGTCGAAATCGATGTTGTCGTCAACGTGTTGTCGGAACCTCTCCCAACTGGCGCGATGGTAGATCCGTCTGGTGATTCGATGCCGGTTAACCGAGGAGCCAACTTCGGCCACCACCGGATAGTGATCCAAGCTGAGCTTCCAGTGTACGATCGGCTGGGCAATGTTGTTCCCCATGTTGGTGAGGAAGATGTCGATTGTCGAATGGACCCCGGATCAGCTCAACCGGGTGGGAGTATCCGGGCTCAGGACGGTGTAATGTCCCTCTTCTAGGTCTTGATGAACTCTCCCTGCCTCCGAGTTAGCTTACGGATGTCGTTTTGTAGGGCCGTTGTTGTTCCGTTAGCGTTGTGGCTTGCTTGGGACAATAGGCCGCGATGATGGTGATAGGGCCGACGGCAGTTTCGATCTCGACTCCAATGGCTTCGATAGACTGCAGCTGTAAACCCGAAAGCAGATGGTAGTTGATGTTGTAGCGCAGGGCGATCGCAACTCCTCCTCCACTACAGCCACTACGATCAAGTCGCACAATCCGATATCCAGGGATGAAAATATTCAGATCCGACTTGAGATGTGTCTCGGTGACGATGGCGATGTCGATGGCATTCCTGTGAAGGAAGTCACCGAGCTCAACAGTTCTGTTCCGAATGGAACAAGCATTCCAGTTGAGCATGCTGGTGGTGCGTTTACGTTCCATGTTTGAAAATAAATTTCATCGTCACGGACGTGGCGGCTTTGAGCTGTTTCTTCTTGAAGCGGCAGGAAAGTAGTTGGCGGTAGAGCTCTTGAACGAACTCCACCATTTGCTCCGAGTCGTAGAGCTGTCCATCGACGGGTGGTTGCGTGAAGGTACTGCAAATTGGATTGCCCCAGCCTGGAGGAGGAGCTGGTTTGTGGGCGGCGGCGGTAGCCGTGAATCGATGATGAACCGAATCTGATGGGCGGCTTGCATGGCGGTGATTTAATGGGATCGGCGGTAGGTTTGGCACCTGATACCGAAGCGACGGGAAATTCTCCTCGTTCATCGGAGGTGGAGGATGACGTTGATCAGGCCGAAACTTGGTGGATGCTCGATTGCTGCTCTCATGTATTGCGCCATAGTTGGCGCACTTCATTGGGGTACCTTCGTCCATCGAGGCACAATCCTTGGTGGCGTGTGCTCCGGCACACTTGCCACATCTCGGTTTCATGTGGCAGTTCCGAGTTCCGTGGCCGAAAGCACGACGATACCGGTTCCATTCGACGATAATGTTGAAAAGGGCCCGTGTTTTCAACAGTTCCGACATCGTGACGGATCTCTTCTTGAGGTGGACTAGATAGAGTTGGTCCCGGTAGTTTCCATGTTGCTGGCGTCTGATGGGAAACACCTTTCGAGGCTTCAGTGCCACCGCTTGCAGCTCGGTGAAGATTGATTCCGGAGTGAGTTCCGGAAGGCCACGCAGGATCACCTTCATAGGCTTGCTTCCGGGTGTGTCGTGAGTGTAGAACTCGTGTTGCTTGGCGACTAGGTGAGCGCCGACAGCACGGTAGTCAGCCTCCGTCGAGCACATCACTTTTGTGCCACTTGTGCACAGCTTGTACAGCGGATGGATTTGGATAGCTGCAAGCTCGGCCCTGAGTGCAGCAATGTCCTTTGATGTGGTGAAGAGCGGGGGAACCATCACCTTCTTTGGCACCTCCTGTACCGGAAGCACGGCGAATTGGTTGCTCGCTAGGAGACGAGCGTTACGATCCACTGGATCGGCGTCATCGTGGCGCAGTCGCTTGGAGCTGCCCGGTTGTGGTAATGTTTCGGGAGCGGATGTCGCCGTTGGTCGATTTTTACGACCCATTGCCACGGCAATAGGTCGAGCGGGATTTTTTTCCAAACTTTGCAAAACTTTTTTCTGCTTTGGCACCACCAAAAAATGAGCAAGCTCAGGCGATAGATCGCGAACCGAACACGCAATCGCGAGAAAAGCGGGCGAGGGGAAAAACGGGGGAAAAAAACTTTTACTGCGAGGGAGCGAAGATATCCCCTTATATTTGCGTTAATTTCAATAGTTGAATGTTAAAAATCAGTAGTTTTAAATTTTGCAATCAGAGTGTAGAAAATGTTCTAATCGATTTGTGCAAACATTTTAGAAATCCATCGTGCAATGACTTGTTTTTTCCTCTGTTCGGGACATAAACCACTGCGACCAGTACTTTGATCTTTTGTAGTATATCCCATATCCTTTGTTTAGTGTATGTCGAGTTACCTCATCACTATTGAGAAATGATGAAGTATTCGTTTTTGTTACAGTTGTCATTGTTTAATTTGTTGGCAATGAATCGAATTTAATTGAAAGTTTCCGCTATTTAAACCCTTTGAGGAGTGAGAGTACTCTTTAAAGGCGCGCCTCTTTATTAGGCAAAATAAGATTCATTGCAAAGAAAACAAACTATGACTCCGATACTGACCATGCATCAGAACCCTAGTCATAACCAATTCAAACTATAGAACATCAAATAGACAATGAGAATTCATATAAATGAAGACTAACCATGTTTTACTTATTCCAAGCTCATCCTCGCACAATCGGGGCACAAAACGAGTATTGTCACTTTTTATAAAACAAAAAATGTAATAAGGACTAAGATATGTTCCTTTGACTGCGAAAAACAAACATGTTCCCTAGTTTGAATTAATTCGGACTAGGGTTCGGTGGTAGATCTGATACCCCGTAACGCACCACTTAGTTATTAACGTCAATGACTTAGTTATTGACGTTGATAACCTGACCGGTTTTCGCGACGCTCTAAATTTTCGTACTTGGAACATATACCCCTGTATTGATAACAAAGACGTAGTCCTACGTAAAAAAAAACTTTTTTGGAAGCTATGATAGTCTACATTTGAAACTATTAGACAAAAGTGTCATCGTAATTTGTCCGCGGTAGATCATCAGAGAACAAACTGTTCTGAATATCGACCGCTAAGTTATTTTTTAATATGCCTCGAACAAAATTTAAAGCAATAAATAAGGATTACGAGAAGAATGAAAGCATTTGAAATTAAAAATAACTCATAGGGTAGGGAACGACTTAATTAGGGGTCACTAGTTTAATCGGTTGTTAGGAAATACGTCTAAGACTCCTTAATTTTACAAATTATTTCACTTTTAATGATACGATAATAAGCTCTATCAATCGGGCTTATGATTCGGTGTATAAGTCATGATTGATTACCAAGTTGTTACTGTCATTTTGAAGATTAAAAATACATTATCTAGAAAACTATCAGTTTCTTACCTGCTGAAGAAGATCGCTCAAATTTTGCATTTAATCGCGTGTACTGGAGAGCATGTCTTCATCAGCCAGAATGTGATGTTGAACATTGAGTTAATTTTATTACATATTTAGATGATCTGAATTCACTACTTATTTCATGTTTTTTCCACTCATTATTGGTTGATCTTTTATGCTTATGATTATATTGTCCATCATCTGGCACTACACTATCGGAAATAATTATAACACCACCATGTTATTTGCAATTTTTCGAAAAGTGTTCAAACAAGGATGATCAGTGATTGAGTTTTTAGAAACATAGTATTAAGTGTTACAATATGGGGTCAGAGGATGAAATGAATATTACGTTTTATTCAAATGTTATGCTTCATTTAATATTTTAAGGTGGAAATAAATATAACACCACTTCGTATAAAAACTTGTTTATTTAATATATTGCTGAAGGAATACATTATTAGAGGTAGTCAGTAGTGCGTTGCTTCACCTTTCTTCATGATTACTTCTTCCAGCCGCCTGGGCATCGAGGTAATGAGAGATTTTAAGATGTTCGGAGTAATTTTAGCCCATTCATCGATGATAGCTTTCCTCAGTTGTTTTGCATTTTCATATGTCCTGCCCTGTGCAAATACTGCTTGAGACAAAATTCCCCAAGCATTTTCTATTGGGTTCAGGTCCGGACTACAAGCCGGCCAGTCCATTACAGGAATGTTATGAGCCTTCAGAAAATTTTTGGTATTTTTGGCTGCGTGACAAGAGGCGTTGTCTTGCTGGAAAATTACATTTTCGTCCATGAACTCTTCTGTGAAAGGAATCAACACCTCTTCCAACCATTCGCAATACATTTCCGAATTCATTTTCGTTGAAATGAAGCATATCGGTGTTTTTGCAGCTTGGCTAATACCTGCCCAAACCATTACGGTCCCTCCTCCGAAGTTGCGAGATTCTCTTGTAGGCTTTTTCTTCCTCTTATCTTGCCAACAATTACCAGAACCATCAGGTCCATCCAAATTGAATTTTTTTTCATCACTGAAAACCACTGTGGACCACTCATCATCCCAGAATCGATGCTTTTCGGCAAACCTCAACCGTGCATTTTTATGACGTGGAAGAAGTCGCGGTACAGGAACGGTTTTCCTATACGAAAGATTTTCTTCGGAGCTTAGAACTTGACGAATACGACGGCTAGTAACCGAAATATTCATATTCGCCTTAATTTTTGCAGAAGAAAGCTTGGAATTAACAGCGAGATGTATCATTCGGCGTTTATCTCTATCTGTCAGATATGAAGGACGGCCCGGTCGCTTTTTTGTGGCGTATTTAGAACCCAATCGAATATAGTTTGTCACGGCATCTCTACTCCTTCCTATTCTGCGAGCAATTTCGCGCAGAGAATACCCTTCCTCCTTCAATATGTCGATTTTACCACGCTCCTCGTCCGTCAAAATCGTTCCTTTAGGCATGGTTCTTGAAAATTTAGAAAATAATTTGTATAATAGCATGCACAAATATTTGTATTATTTTATTCACCAGAAATAGGCTTCACCCAATGTTATTGCCAATGAAAAAAACTGCAGTCGTAAGATAAGTCCGCTGAACAACAGATTTAATATAGTGGCGTTTTAGTTATTTCCACCCGTATATGAACAAAGCATGACTCCTCTGCTCACATATACAAATCAAGCGCAAAATGTTCACATTGTTTGGTAGCATGTATTAGTGCGCATATAACAATAACACTATTGAAGGGATAACTGCACTCAAAGAAAAGCTGGCATCAATAATGATGGTGGTGTTATATATATTTCCACTAGTGTATAGAGCGTTTCCAGATGAAATCAGCCGGAAAAAGTCAAAATCTTGCACGACCCTCTCCGATTTGGATGAAACTTTGCACATGTCTTCGGAATTGGTGATGATGGATTTTTCGCCGGTTAAGGGAATTTTTTGACTCAAGACATTTTTTTCAAAAGGGCGTATGTGTTTTGTCATGCGTATTTTTCGAAAAATCATAACTCGAAAACCGTTGGTTGTAATAAAATTGCGTCTGAGAAGAAGTTGTAGTTAATTAATTTATGAAAAATGGTTAAATGTTAAATGAAAAATTTAACAAAAATGCTCTTGATGAGCAACATTCTATATGTACCCGTTTTCGAGATAATTTGAAAGTAATGTCGAAAAAATGGATTTTTCCATGAAAATATCCCTTTTTCAAAAGTTAGTCGTGATTGTCCATCTTCAAAAGTGTTTTTTTTTTTCAAATTGTACATAAAATTTTCAGCATCTATCCTTTTGATACCAAGAAGATTGAACATCTTCTTAATTAACGAAATTAACGAATCTTAATCACCAATTAAAAATTTTGAGTTTTTTTTTTTTGTTCATACATGATTTATTTATTTTTTCTACTATTTAAAAAAAATGTATTTACATTTTTACAAACACTATTTCCTAAAATTCCTATAAATATTATGAAAACTCAGTATTTCGTCAGTTGAAAATATTTTCGCAGCGATTTTGTTATCTGCAACTGGAATGAAGGAGTGATATTTCTGTGTACCAGGAATCATTTTCGTTTGCTGATAACTACCACCCCATTCTGCAGCTCCCTCTTCATATTCTTCTTGTGAAACATAGCAAAATGATATTTTTGTGAAATTTTCTTGATTTCTCTTAATAGCCCAATCATACAAAGTTTTCGTACTTGTTATTGGATGTTCATGTTGTTTGGCCAAGCTTGCTCTTGTGTCCATTCGTTTTAATGTGCCGCCAATTGCATCACATGGTCCCTTACCATGTGAAGTTGCGAAAAAATGCCACTCAGAATCAATGTTTTATTTGGCAAACATACTTTTGCATATAAAAACTAATAAACGATACATTAAAAACTTAAAATCGTTCCACAAAAAACGTTTTCATGACCCATAAAACTCTGGTCAATATCCATAATAAAATGTTTATGATCCATAAAATTTATCAATGTGATCCGTAATTTATACAAAATTTAGCAATAAAATGTCAAAAATGTACCGTTATATATCATACCGGTACATACCCTAGATCAGTAAAATTGTACGGATTACCCATTAACATATAGCGAATGTTCCAAAAAAGGTTCAATATCATTCCTTAAAGTTGTAAAATTGATCCACAGAATGTAACATTTGTGCACTAAAATACGTACATATGATTCGTAAATTATTGAAAATGTTCCATAAATAAATTGTCTATGATCCATATAATAATGAATAATAATCTATAAACTCATATAAATGAATCGTAGCAAATTATTCTTATAGAAAATTTTCTCAACTACAATTTTTCCAAACATTGGTTTCCAGAAAAAAGAAAAAAAATCAAACAGCTCCTCAGTTAGACACAGTATATTGTACAATGTGACATAGTAGCCACGATTTGTTATGCTGTACTCCAAGTACTAGAAATATCAATGTTGCCTGCTGAGCAGTTGAGGATTGAAGAACTAAGGAAGTAGAAAGCGGTCGATGTTTCCGATATCGTCTTCAAGTTAACGACTGATTCAAGCATTTGCCCAGTATAATGCAAACGGAGGATGTTTTTTGTAGTTAGGTCCAACGAGCGATAGCGAGTTGGACGGCAAGCGTTTGCCCGGCGTAGTTTTATAAAAAAAATTAAATAACAGTTTGATCAAGCTTTAAATTTGACATGTAGAGTAACTGTCCCCATATTAATGTCATTGTTCCTTTATTCATCCTACGATGGATCAAACAATTGGGCAGTTGAAGGATCGGTTTCGTTTTCTAATAATGTTTGCTTACTTTTAATAACAACAACAGACATTACTAACTAATCCTGTCACCTGTCCATTGTTTAATTTCAAGTAGGATGAATTGCAAAGTGATGAGATTAATATTGGAAAATCTTCCCTAGTTCTTTACATGCACGAGTTCTCTTTAACAAATTTATTGGGAAACATGTGTTGCAGTTGCGGTCGTAAAAGAACGTGAAATCGCGAAAGTAAATCAGCTCTCTGAAGAATTGAAAATCTTCTAAAAAGCAATCCTTCTTTAATAGCAATATTTGAGACGCATAGCTAAAGAAACGGACATGTTAATAGATCTGAGTAGTAGCGCAGTCAAGGATCGATTTCCCCGTAGCCAAAATTTAAAAAAATATAAACCCAACATTGTAATAATTCTGGCATAATTTATGGATCCTACGTATTATTTTTAATACCCAAAGTTTATTTCCTATGGGCCATATTAAGAAGCTTTTGGTTAATTTTTCAAAACTATCATGGATCATTGACGATTGGATCAATAATTTATTGATCATGTTTATATATTTAAGTTCACAAACGTTACATTCTAAGGATCAATTTTTCAACTTTAAGGAATGATATTGAACCTTTTATGGAACATTTGCTATATGTTTACGGGTAATCCGTACAATTCTATTGATCATACCCTAGATATATAACGGTACATTTTTGACATTTTATTGCTAAATTTTATATAAATTACGGATCACATTGATACATTTTATGGATCATATCCATTTTATTATGGATATTGACCAGAGTTTAATGGGTCATGAATACGTTTTTTATGGAATGAATTTCAATTTTTAATGGATCATTTCTTCAGTTTAAAGGTGCAAACTTAGGGCTGCCGTTTTATTTCTCTTTAAACTTGCAGAGGCTTGCATTTTTTTTCTATTTTTGTATTGGGAAGCAGCCTCATCAGACATAAAAATGGCCTTGTTTATATTCATTAGTTGATTTAAATACGTCAGTAATTTAGAAATAAATACTTGTACCGCATTTGTATCATGTCTTAGAACTTGTGATATTACAACAAAACTTAGATTTTTAAGCATTCCTAACTCCATATAATAAATAACAAACGGATGAATTGTAGCCTGATCATTGTTCCAATGATGACTTTGAACAGCATCCTGATGTACAAATGAATGATTCTCTGCAAAATCGCAAATTATTACTACTTCTCCTTCTTTTAATGAAGACTTTGTAACTTTTAAAAATTTAGATTGCTTTGTTTTTTAATAATCATGAGTTAATAGTTTTTCTAATTTCTCGCTAAAATATTCAACAAATTCATGGACAGGTTTTAATAGCGTTTCTAAATAACATCTTTCAGTTGTAATCCATTGTTCGAACGATATCTCAGACAAGTTATGCTTCTCAAGTTCTTTTAAAAATCTTATCTCAAATTCTGACAGCGTGGGACAATTTTCGTATTCACGGAGGTAACAATATTTTGATCTTGATGATGAATTACACAATAACTTCTCAAAATGTTGATTACAATCAGTGTTGAATGAATATTTTTTTAAACTGTGAAGCATTAAATCAATATTTTCGTGAGTTGCGCAAACACAAATGTTGTGAGAACCTGAAGCATTTAGCAATTTACAATGTTTTGGTCGTAATGCTGCAAAAGTACTAAATCCAATTTTATGTTCACTGACTTCTTTAAATCGAGTGAAAGTTTCTCTAAGTGATGAAAGTAATAACCGTTTTTGAATTTGTTGACGCTTACCATTAGTGTTTACCGAGACATAATCTCTTTGTCCCGGCATGGCTCTGTTGATGTCGTCCTCGTCAAAAAATTGTATCACTTGATTCTTTATATCCGGATTCAAACGATTCCCCGATCTGTCGTTGGGGGTAGCCAATACTCCATTTTAGGCTGCCAATTCTTTTGCTTGTAATGCAAGGTATTTGTTTGTTTCAATTTTGCTTTAAATTCTCTAATGGATATCGGAGACACATTTATTCCTGCAATTCCATTATTGAATAACTCAATGTTGTGTATCCTGGAATAATCCGGTAGGTCACTGTCCTGAGAAGATGCCGAGGTAATTGAAGCTGCCGATGGTATTTCCTCCAAATCGTTCCGTGATGTGGTTGGTGCTTCGTCATGTCCACCGTTTTCTGGTTGCTCCACTCTTTCGACAAAAAATTTTTTTTTACAGTGTGCATATTTTTTTCATAAAGTCAAATAAATTAACTACAACTTCTTCTCAGACGCAATTTTATTACAACCAACGGTTTTTGAGTTATGATTTTTTGAAAAATACGCATGACAAAACACATACGCCCTTTTGAAAAATTTGTCTTGAGTCAAAAAATTCCCTTAACCGGCGGAAAATCCATCGTCACCAATTCCGAAGACATGTGCAAAGTTTCATCCAAATCCGAGAGGGTCGAGTTCAGTCATTTGCTCATTTGGCAGAGAAATGCTCTTAGTACCCAATGATAAATAATGCTTCGCTGTTGAGCGGCAGCTATGGCATCAATGTAACTTTTGAGAGAGCATATGTTTCCTCTCTTGTTTGTTATCCATGGATATAGCGCACAGGTATTGTAACGTGAAGCCCGCTGTCTCTTGCATTTGTTTGTTTTAAAACGAAGCATCCTGTTTGTCGTCACAGTCACTTTGGCTAACATTTGCGTGAAAGTAAATGAAATTAGAAAATCACATTTCCGATCTAAAGAGCGATGACGAACTAAAAGTTCGGTCGTGTACGTCAGTCTCATAACCTGCTAGTAGACGAGTTTGTGATCGTAGCAATCGACATGTTTAGGTTGATTGTTTTCGTGAGCGGATGGGTAAAACGGAGGAGCGGGTTGAGGAAATTGACGTTTGCAGCAAATCGTGAACTTATCTATTTCAGTTTGCCTTCGCACATATGCACGGAATCGCACTCATAGAATATTGTTAGTTTATGCACAGATTACGAAGCTGAACAAAAAAAAATATAATCGGAAAGCAATCCGGATGCTTTTTAAAAGTCCCTGCAATTGGGAACTTTATTCCATGGCTATGAAATTTTCTAAGTCTAGTGCTCATTTCTGGAGGTATGTGCGGATAGACCAAGAGTGAGCAGAGGGATTAATGTCAAAATATTGACAGTTCTAATAATAGATTACATACAGCTTCATCAAATGTCGCAGGGGCTGAATAAACTGCTTAAATCCCGTCCCGTACCTTACATTGTAATATGTGTAGCAATGGTCTACTTTAATAGACGACAAATAAAAATAAGATTGAAAAACCAAACATTACTTGGCAGTGGATCTTGTACAGTGTAACAACACAAAATGCATAAAGACATACATTAAGCCTTGCTGTTCGCAAACACAATAGTCACTGTAGCAGGTCTTACAAAACGACACAGCTGTCGCGTTTCCTCCCTGCTATATAGCTGACTCATGATTAATATCCCGCCCCACGAGAGATGGTAAATCAATGCTACTACAATAATAATAATATGTTCACCCAGCCAACCTTCCACCCTGCCTTCCAACGAGTTACCAGTGCCAGTGGGAACTGAATTTATGATCGAAAAATGTGATGGATAGCCGCACTGTTTAGAATATATTAAGCTTTGCAATGCACACCAAATGTACGTGCACACATATTTAGTTCCAGCATAATAATCATAAATCATAATTACACACACAGAAACACACACAGCTCCGATTGACCATCATGAAACGATTGAGATAATGCAATGCCATTGGCTGTGGTAGATTATACGAAGCTGGGCATATTTCCATCTCTGTTTAAAACTAATATCCTCATCAATGAACAAAGCGTACTTCCATAATGATACCAATTCACTGGAACCGACTATCCCTCTCACTTCATTATCGAAATGGAATAGTTCAACTGGTTGAGCTTATTTAGAAAACCAACAAAACTATTCCATTCAACCTTCATCCGTCCAGGCGACAACCAACGAACTAACTTTAGACGAATGGGGGGAGAAAAAATCTCTGAATTGAAAGGTTGAACTTTCCACTCGAAGCGGAGTTTGGAAGCCAACTTTCTTCCGTGAAATTACTCCCCCGATTCCGTGGAGCCCCGCACCAGAGCGCTATTAAAAACGAATAAATGAATGAGCAACTTTGTCATGCTTCGGGGGAGTTATAGAATTGTGCTCTTTCGCTCGAGTCGGGACAGAAAAGGCACACGCTCAAAGGGTTTCAGCTTTGCTTGAGTGAGGGTTTAGAGTTTTCCACGAAAAGCCAAGTACTTACACACACCGGAAATCTAATTGAAAAGTAAGCTCCTTTCGAGATTTTTTCTTCTTTTTTTTTTTCGGAGAATGGAAGTACGCCCTGCGAACTGAGAACATTCAGTCATGTTGTAGGGTAGAAGCCAGCTTTGGAAAACCCACCTCCCCCTAATTTTACTCTCAGGCTTTATTTTGGAGGAATATAAATCAAAAGTCTGTCTTGAAGATGCTCTATGATGCCTTGCACTGCTAGGAAAAATGAGTGATGTAAGTTATTGTTCTCGCCATGGTAGAAACTGGGTCGTAGGAGGTGGAACCGAAGTCAGTGTGAACCCTATATAGCGTGGATCCACCAGTCAAAATGCTCAAAGTAAGTTGAAAGCAATAAGAGCAAACTATTTCGTATAAAGGCAAAACAGACTTGAAAACGGAAGATGTTACGAGTTGTGAGCTCATTTTGAAGATTGGAGGACTCGGGGATCTTGGCAACGGTGTGAAGTTATGAGCAATTTTCCGATGCATTCACGAGAGCACAAGTTGCATTGATATCAGTCCATGGAAAAAGGATATTGATGATTTTGAGCTATTTTATCTTTTGTATCATAGTTATCATTTTAATCAGTAAGAAAATGACTCAATTTATTTTGACTGGAATATTGTGAAGCATTTTGAAATGCAAGTCGAGTGTATGGATAAATCTTGTTTTAGATCTATTGTGATAAATGAAGTCATCGCAAATTAAAAGCAGCTAACTCATCGATGCTTAGTGCATAAGCGTTCCCTAGCATTCACAAATCTATGCGCTAGATATGCCAATCCTAGGAATTTGAAAACAATGCACACACGTCAGACGTATTAAGGAGTGTATCGAAAATAAGCTTTCAACAAACTTTCTTTCAAATTATGTTGAAAACCGATATTTTATTCATACAAAAAATTGATCTTCTATTGTACGAGGATAAACTTGAATATAATGAATACCGGATGAAATTTAAGTTATTCCTTCACGAATTTTCGAACTTTGGATCGAATGCTCTTCATCAAGTTCCGGACAAGTGTTGAATCGCATTTTTTGGACGCTTGAGATCAAATTTTTTTGAACTCCTGCATGTTCCCAGCTGACTTACCAGTCTTCTTGAAGACCCTCTTCACGATTGCCCAGTAACGTTCGATGGGTTGAAGCTGATGGGCAATTAGGTGGATTGATATTTTTCTCAACGAAATCTATACCCTTTTCCTATCAAGCCAATTGAGAGTGCGTGTTGGCATATGTCGTAGCTGACGCTAAATCCGGCCAAAACAGTGTAGGTGTACTATGCTTCTTATATAAAGGCAACAATCTCTTCTGGAGACACTTAGCCATGTGTCCAGAACCTTAATTTTCACTTCCTTTTCAATACGCGACATTTTGAAAACGCAGAATTTGAACCGCACTAACAAGTAAACAAAAGAAAGCTGACAGTCAAACGCACAGCATGCAGTGTTCAGAGCATAAAAAACCATCACAAATACATGCGTACAACGCAAATGTATGTGGATAGCTTATATTCGATAGTGAACGTGGTGACTATGGCGGGAAGCGCGGGGTGGGACCCCGGAAGACCCCCCACAGCTAGTGATGGAAGTGTTACGGTTCCGAATTGGATGAATTCTGGAGGCTTCGGCCAGTTGGAAGTTTTGTTGCTGCAAGGGACGGATCTTACTAGTGAAGGTTCGAAGAAGAAACTCAATCCGTTCATCGTGGGAAAAAAAATGAAGAATCTCGTCGGCGAAATCGATGATACGAAGACAGAAGCGGATGGTACTATGTACGTGCTGTAAGTGAGGAACCCCGATCAAGCCAGGAAGTTGATGAAGTTAACAAAATTGTGCGATGGATCAGTGGTTTCGGTGGGTACTCACCCCAGACTCAACAAGCGCCGTTGCGTCATTTCCTGCCGCGAAGCATTTGAATTGGCGGAGCAAGAACTTCTCGATTGGATGAAGGAGGATGGCGTCATCGCAGTCAAGAGGATTAGCGGGACTAACGAGAAGGGTAAAAAAGTGAACACGCCAACTATCATCTTAACTCTCGAGGGTACAGTCATCCACAATCACATCCGAATTGGCCCGCTACGCATCAGGACTCTAGTTTACGTTCCAAATCCAACGATTTGCTACAAATACTACAATTATGGCCTCACCAAATTCCGCTGCAAGTCCGAAGCCAAATGAAGGATCTGCTCTAAAGTACATGATTTGGAAGGAGAATGCAAAGACACCCCATTCTGTTTGAATTTCCAAGAAGACATGGCCCAACCAGTCGTACCTGTCCCAAGTTAATTTTTGAAAAGGAGATTATGCGTCTTCGTTACACGAAGGGAGTCTCCTATGATGAAGCAGTTAAGCAAATCAAGGCAGCCGGTGTGTCTTATGCAGCCGTCAGTCAAGTGCAACAACGTCTTGTCTCAGCCCGTTAATCACCCCAGGAATCAACTCAACTGAAGGAAAAAGACGATCTCATCAAACAGCTCATGGAAACTATTGCGAAGCTCACCTCCAGAATCGATGAACTGGAAAAGAAAAACTACGACAAGAAGGAAAGGAACCGAAATAAGCGTCGAGCGAAATCTCAAGAGGATGGAACCGGAACGGAAATGGAAACCAGCAACGAAATGGACACCAACTCCAGTCTACCTGTCGCAGCTACGGTTAAGGTAAGTGACACTTCCTCCAAGGCAAACGTTCAAAACTCAAATGTTACCTACAAATGCCATTACACCACAGAAATCCCCCCCCCCTCCCTTAAGAAACCCCCCTCAACTCAACCCCCCCCCCCTCGCTGCTTCCTCTTTCACACTTCCCAAACAGTGCTTGCACCCCCCATCAAAAAACGATAGTCAATATTCTCCCTGATTACCTGCCACTTTAACAACTCTCGCTTTACAATGGAATATGTTTGGTTTGAAAGCAAGACTCTCAGAATTACAACTACTCATTGTGATGTAGAAGGAGATGTTCGCTCATCACCATGAGGCACCAAGAGTGAACAACAATGTTTTTGGCTAGAATGAAAGATATGAAGAGAAAGTTTTGATAGTTCCGCTAGTGTGCGGCAGGCTTGGAAATATTACAGATGTTTTTTGGGAAAATTGAGCGAAAAGGGCATGTGTACAGTGGTACTCGAACCAACGACATTTTTGCCTAACATCCCACTGCGGGGTAGGTTGAAGCACGGACCAAGTCCGCCACTTCATCATCCGCCTCTCCCATGTGCGCATCAATAAACAGAGTGCACACAATAGATCGCTAGAATAACTATACAAGCCACAGTGGTACATGAGCGTCTTTTCATGCGTCAATTTTTGCCTGTTGAAGTGGCGGACCTGTTCCGTTACTACAACCTACCCCGCAGTGGGATGTTAGGCAAAGATTGACGTCCATGGTTCGAGTACCATTGGATACATGCCCTTTCGCTCAATTTTCAAAAAACATCCATTAAATTTTCCTACCTGCCGCACTCTGACGGACCTTTCACTTTCTCTTCACATCTTTCATTCTAGCCAAAAACATTAATGTTCACTCTTGGTGCCTCATGGTGATGAGCGAACATCTCCTTCTACATCATAACAATTAATGTAACTACTCATTTCTCAATACAATCCCGTCGTAATTGCACTCCAAGAAACTCTAGCCCCCGAATCAAATTTTCCTCTAAACTATATTAAAGGTTATAATCTTTACATCCATAAAAATTTTAGTAACCCCTTAAAGTCTGGTGTCGTAATAGCTGTAAATTCAGAAATACCTCATCGAAGCATTCCGATCTCATCTCAAATACAAGTAATAGCAATAGAAATAGAGTTTCCTCTCAAAATTACATTAGTGTCCATTTACATTTCTCCTGGAAAAGGTAGTGTATTAAAACTTAAAAAACTTCTTGAGCAGTTAATGGATCAATTCTCATCCCCCGTTGTCTTGTTAGGCGATTTCAACGGCCACTCCACTACTTGGGGAGGACAACGTGATGATTACAGAGGTAAAATGCAAGAAAAATTTAACGAAGAAAAAACCCTCATTCTTTTGAATGATGGCAGCCACACAAGATTAAACCTCGCAAATGGCAACACAACTACATTAAAGGGTGTCCACGATGAAATTGCCACACTATGAAATTGCTCTAATTTTTAACCGTTGGGTAGAATTTAATGAAAATTTGGGTGGATTTAGTCCATTATTTACATCCTGCATGTTATAAAGTCCTGTGATCAAAACTCGCGGAAATGGAGTCGAAAGAACAGCTCGTGCGTGATAAAATCTTGCGCATTCATCACGAGAACAAGGATCTCTCGCATCGTTCCATCGCTAAAACGTTGAGAATCGCGAATTCCACGGTGTCGCGAGTGGTTAAGCGGTTCGAGGAACGGTTGACCACCGATCGGAAGCCCAGAAGTGAAGGAAAAAGTATTCCGTACAACACCAAAAATCACAACCGCGTATTTGGGGCCTTCAACCGAAATCCGAACGCCTCCGTTCGGGATGTGGCTAAGCAGCTGCACCTAAGCCGAAGTTTTGTCCAGAAGGCCAAAACTAAGGCTGGGCTTCGAACGTTCAAGGTATAAAAGGCCCCTAATCGCGACGAGAAGCAGAACAAGTCCACCATAACCCGTGCCAGGAAGTTGTACCTCAACATGCTGACGAAAGTTGAATGCTGCATCATGGACGACGAAACATATGTGAAGGCCGACTTCAAACAGATCCCCGGCAACCTGTTTTTCACGGCCAAGGATAAGTTCAGCGTTCCGGAGCATGTCCGCACTCAGAAGATGTCCAAATTTGCGAAGAAATTCCTGGTTTGGCAAGCCATCTGCACGTGCGGAAGCGGAGTGCACCTTTCGTGACCCAGGACACGATGAACGGACAGGTGTACATAAAGACTGCCTCCAGAAGCGGCTGCTTCCTCTCCTGAAGGCCCACAACGTCCCAACAATCTTCTGGCCGGATTTGGCCTCATGCCACTACTCCAAGGACGTGCTGAAGTGGTATGCGGACAATAAGGTCAATTTCGTGCCGAAAATGTTCAACCCTCCCAACACAAGTACTGGGCGATTATGAAGCAGCACCTTCTTAAACGACCTAAGGTAGTGAAGACAGTCGAGGAACTGAAGAAAGTATGGGTTTACATGCAAAAAACGGTTGATTCACAGGTTGTGCAGAATCTTATGGCCGGGGTTAAGAGCAAGGTGCGGGCATTTGCGTATGGACTGTAAATAAAATACGAGTAAAATGGTAAAATGAAGTTTAATAGTTATTTCTCAATCCCTGAAAATTTGATGGCAATCGGATGAAAACTCGAATTTTGCGAATCAATTTTGTGTGTGGCAATTTCATCGTGGACACCCTTTAGACCTTTCCATTGTTTCGTGGAACCTGTCAAACAAATTATCATGGAAGGTTCACAATGACAGTGATCATCTTCCAATTGTTCTTTCTCTTGATAAGCCTTGTGTAATTACTGCTGTTCGACCCGGGTGGAAATATGAACTGGCTGATTGGTCCAATTATCAACAAGACATTATCTCTCGTTTTACTGAAAATCTTCCCTCTTCTCCCGAGTCATTCTCAACCTCTTTATTCGAAATAGCTCAAAATCATATCCCTAGAACTAGTAGAAAACCTGGTTTGAAATCAGTGCCTTGGTGGAACTCTGAAATTAAGGAAGCTATTAAGTTACGTCGCAAAACATTACGAGCTCTTCAGAAAATTCCAAAAGCAGATCGGCAAAAATCAGTTAAATTCAATGAAACGTTGCCAGAATCGCAATAGCTAATGCAAAAAAACGATGCAATAAACCCGGAAACTACTTCAAAGGAATTATGGGATAAAGTTAACCGTTTAAGTGGTGGCCGTGGCAGGAAAGAAATCTCTGACGACCTCTCCTCTATATCTGAACATTTAACCGATCATTTCTCCTTTGCTTCTTCTTCATCCAACTACAATAAGAAATTTTTATCTAAAAAAATAGAAAAAGAATCTTCTCCTCCTTGCTTTTTTATTTGATCTTGATCTTGTATACAATAAAGATTTTAGTCATGCGGAACTTGAATGGGCGCTTCGTGAAGTAAATGGTTCTTTGTCTGGTCCAGATGATGTCGGTTACCCTCTTCTGAAAAACCTTCCTTTCGTCGGTAAATCCTGTTTGTTATCACTGTACAATGCCGTGTGGGATAGGGGCGAGATCCCTCCTGACTGGAAGGTTGGTCTTTTGGTTCCTATTCCCAAACCCGGTAAAGATCGCTCTAACGCGGTCAGCTATCGACCAATTACTCTGGTAAATTGCATAGGGAAGGTTCTGGAGAAGATGGATAAAAGATGACTTTTGACTGAGCTAGAGTCACAAGGTTGGCTTGATAACAGACAATTCGCTTTTCGCCCTGATAAAAGTTCCGATGACTACTTGACTGAATTGGAAGACCTTATCGATAATTACCTTGAACGTGGAACGCATGGTGATTGTGTGTCATTGGACTTGTCTAAAGCTTTTGATCGTGCATGGCGATTTCCTATTCTTCAGTCCCTTGAAGAATGGGGTATCAAAGGTCGAATGAGTTTTTATGTCCAGAATTTCCTGGAAGATTCAGGGTAATTATCGGTAACACCCAGTCAGAAGTTAGAATACAAGAAAACGGAATACCCCAAGGTTCAGGAATAGCTCCGACTCTTTTCCTCATATGCATGCAATCTCTTTTTGATACTATCCCCCATAATGTCCATATTCTTGTCTTTGCCGATGATATTTCTTTGATCACTTTCCACCATTTTAAATCATTAGCCCGTAAAAGAATGCAATCTGCAGTCAATTTTGTTGCTCAATGGGAAGATGAAAGAGGTTTTGTTATTTCTCCTGAAAAATCCCAGCTTCTCCATATTAGTCCATATAGAAAAGGTGTTAGTAAACTTCCAGATATAAAGATTAAACAAGTTACTATTCCTGCAAAACCAAATGTTAAAAACCTTGGTGTTTATATTGATCAGAGACTCAACTTCAAAGATCATGCGGATGCTGTTCGGAAGACTACGGTTAATAAGATTCGTCTAATCAAAGTGATAGTAGCAAGAATTCCTTGTGGTCATAGATAAACAATCCTCAGGATTGTCAATGCCTGGTTACTTCCCAAGATCTTCTACGGAATTAGTATTTTTAGTAGAGGAGGTGATGCCGTTATAAAAAAGCTACGTCCGTTGTATAACCAGGCCTTCCGTTTAGCTTCGGGTGTCTTTGTTACGAGTTCCGTTGCGGCTATCATGGCTGAGTGTGGTCAGCTGCCTTTTGAATATCAGTTTTTGGTCTGCCTTACTACGAAGGCCATTCGTTGGATGAGTCTTACTGGTCGCAAACATGTTCCCTTAAATATCAGAACAAATAATCTCTTAGAATCAACAGCCAAAATTAAACTTCCATCCATTGCAATATCTCAGAGAACCAAAAATCACCCTTGGAATCAACTTCCCCCCTCAATAGACCTAACTCTTCTTATACAGTTAAAGTAAACAGGTAGCCCCCCTTCAATAATTTAACAGTATTTCTATCAGCTAGTTTCCGACAAATACAATAACTATCATCACACTTATACCGATGCTTCATTAGCTGACGATAAGGTTGGTTATGGCAGTTATACTACATCTCTCAATTCTTGTATAAGTTCATCTCTTCCTGCGATCTGTTCAATCTTTAGTGCTGAGGCCTTTGCATTAATGAAAGGTTCAAACTTATGTTCAAACTCCAATAAACGTACCGTGATCTTCAGTGATTCTGCCAGTGCCACGAATTCTTATTCAACTCGTCACCCCTGGTTAATTGATGCCGAACTTACAGCTATTGCAAACAGAGTCACCTTCTGCTGGATTCCCGGACATTCCGGAATAAATGGCAATGAAGAAGCTGATTGGCAGGAATAGGTCGAGAGCTTCAAACAATAGAACTGCCCGTTCCTTCTACTAATTTCATCAGATGGTCAAATAGCAAGATCAGAAATGCCTGGGATTGGGAATGGTACAATAATAGATCCTGTGATCTAAGAAAGATTAAAAATTCCAATCACCGTTGGCCAGATACTTCCAATCCAAAAGATCGTCGTCTTGTCTAGACTTAGAATAGGTCATACCCATTTCACCCATATTAGTATAGAACAACCCCATAGTTGGAGTCACCCTATCCGTTCCCCATATTTTATTCGATTGCAGAGCTTTTGAATCCGAACGTTTGTCTAATAATATTATCAATAACACCTTGGAAGAAGTTTTTTCACTACCGAATGAAGCAAAATTGTTAAAATATTTACGGAACTCTGATCTCTATAACAAAATTTAAATGTATGAAATACTATGAATTAATTACTTTGCATCAACTCTGAAGAATAACTCTGTTAAGCAACTCGGAAGAACTATTATGTTAAATTATTTAAACCAACTCTGTAAAACCACATTGTAAAACCAATTTTCAAAAAAACATGAAAGGGACGAATGACCTTCGGGTTAAATTTCCTCCTAAATAAACAAACAACAACAACAAATAATATCCACCATTCATCAATTCATCCCAGTTCGAACCAGGTAACACGTACGGTCGTGTATTAGATTTTTCCCCGCGCATTTTGCTCGCGAATTTTCGCATGCGCTTCCTAATTTATTAGCGGTAACATGCCAGAAGAATGCGCTATTGCCCTGAAGCCCTGAAGTCCTGAAGCCATACCGAATCCGAGCAACTGCAAGCGACTGCGGCATGACAACACCGGTCCATCGGACCTCAACGCCAAACTACTAGCGAGCAATCGTTTTGCTGCGCTCCCAGTACAGGAGATACCAAAAAAGGTGAAGATCCCGTCGCTATGTCACCACGCTCAAGAGACATCGCTGCACTCAGCGATTAAAGTTAATCCGCTATACAGGCTGTGCAATACGGGGACAAAGATTATGTGCTTGATGGTGGCGCTCCCTGCCCTTCGGTTCAGAAAGGAGTATGAGTGCGTTCTATCGTATTGGTCGCGGCAGATTTCATGTGGGAATCGGCTGCCACAGCAGTGCCTGAAGCAAATGGACAGCTTGTAATGATCACTTGAAGATGCGATGGGGGATCAATGCCCTGATATTCCCAAATGAAGCACGTTGTAAAATGTTTCTTGTCTTCTATAACCAAACATGATCGAATTGAGTAAACGAGTACTCATCGGGAACGATCTCTCATATGCATCCGTCGAACCATTCTGAACGGCCGTTGTGAGAATATCACCATGAAAATCTCACATGCGCATAGCATGCTACCAATCACTAATGAGGTTTTTTTTTCTGTTCTCTTCCCTATCCTATGACCACGAGCAATACCAAAAATCCTAAAGTCAACTCTTCAAAAGGTAGGGGTAGAAACATGGATCCAAAGAAGCAGACAACACAGAGCAATGAGTAAAAAACGGTATAAACCCTAACCAATTTTACTCTCAGCCAAATTTTCTAACACAA
>JASCZW010014377.1:0-33217 GCA_034211315.2 Aedes japonicus
GCACTGTGGGACGAAACGCCAAAAACATGAACTTTTTACAATAACTCGTAAAAACGTGTTCTTAACATTTTGGTGTCTTCAGATGAAAATTTTCAAAAATATAACGCATTTAAAGGTGACAAATCTTAGTTCGCAGCTTCACCACAGGCGCCGCTGCAAACTTGATTTTTTTTAAATGATGAGATAGAGAGTCAGTGTCTTCGGCAAAGTTGTAGATAATTTTAATACAAACAACATTGCTGAAGACACTTACCTTCTATCTGGTCACTGTGCCGAGGTACGCGTTTTTTAAAATGGCGGGCCTTGGAAACTAGTTTTTTGTGATTATTTAATAAATGTGCGGTTTTAGGTCAAAATAATGTTCTACAAAGTTGTACAAATATTCAAAATATAAATTTTCTCTATACTCACCTTACGTCTAAAACCATTATGGGAGAAGTTATAGTAGTTTTATTGTGAAAAATATACGTTTTTCATAGCCCTTTAGCTGGCGGGGATGCAAGTGGATGCACATGAAACCTCATAGGGTTCAAAATATAGGATGTATTTTAGCATATTATGTTGCTTTCATGTGTATCCATGATTATCCCCAAGAGTGAACCTGTGGTCTATGAAGTAGCGAATATACCATTAAAACTATCATAAATGCTAATGGCAGCATAATTAATCATCAATTAAAAGAGAGATTTGAGCAATAAAAAATGAAAAAAGTGCCATTAAATTATTAAGGCCTGTGCCAACAAATAATGTGTGATCAGCATTAAAAAATTAGGAATGAGCAATAAAATATGAGAAAAGATCTTCGGATAATCTAATTGTGACCGGTAAATCTGTCAAATAATAGCAACAGCTATTAGTATATGTGCAATTAAATATGGCAGTATTTCGCCAAATTATGTAATTTGAGCACTAAACTATTCGCATATGTCTTTAATTTTGTTAGATTTTCCCATAAAAACAGTAAAATGAGCAATGGATATTTATTTATCCATTGCTCATTTTACTGTTTTTATGGGAAAATCCAACAAAATTAGAAGACATATGCGAATAGTTTAGTGCTCAAATTACAATTTGGCGGAAATACTGCCATATTAATTGCACATATACTAATAGCTGTTGCTATTTGATAGATTTACCGGTCACAATTAGATTATCCGAAGATCTTTTCTCATCTTTGTGCTCATTCCTAATTTTTTAATGCTGATCACACATTATTTGTTGGCACAGACCTTAATAATTTAGTGGCACTTTTTCATTTTTGGTGCTTTTTCTGAATTACTAAGTGCAGGTAAATATTTTAGTCAAATGCTAATATTCCCAATTGAGAACCCTATTATCGTGTAAAAACTTGTATGTTTTGTATATTTTTATAATTTTATGCATAACTGTTGCTATTGAGTTGTGCACATACCAGGGCCCACGCGCTCTTATGACAATACTCTTAAAAATTCAATATATTTCACACACACACACATATATTTTAAGGAAATCCTTTCACCCCTCACTTCATCCTCTCTAACTTCTATCCATACACTTGCACTCACACAAACACACACACACACACATACGCACCTGTCAAATGTTTTCATTACCTGTTATGTCAGCCATTTTCTGTACTTGAAACGCACTTTTATCAACACACGGTTTGCACGGTTTGCTCTTTTTTACCTCATGATCCGCGATCCACAATCCACAGAGAAGTAAACTTTCTCGGCTGTAGAATAAAAAACATTTGACAGGTGCGTATGTGTGTGTGTTTGTGTGAGTGCAAGTGCATGGATAGAAGTAAGAGAGGATGAAGTGAGGGGTGAAAGGATTTCCTTAAAATATATGTGTGTGTGTGAAATATATTGAATTTTTAAGAGTATTGTCATAAGAGCGCGTGGGCCCTGGTATGTGCACAACTCAATAGCAACAGTTATGCATAAAATTATAAAAATATACAAAACATACAAGTTTTTACACGATAATAGGGTTCTCAATTGGGAATATTAGCATTTATGATAGTTTTAATGGTATATTCGCTACTTCATAGACCACAGGTTCACTCTTGGGGATAATCATGGATACACATGAAAGCAACATAATATGCTAAAATACATCCTATATTTTGAACCCTATGAGGTTTCATGTGCATCCACTTGCATCCCCGCCAGCTAAAGGGCTATGAAAAACGTATATTTTTCACAATAAAACTACTATAACTTCTCCCATAAAGGTTTTAGACGTAAGGTGAGTATAGAGAAAATTTATATTTTGAATATTTGTACAACTTTGTAGAACATTATTTTGACCTAAAACCGCACATTTATTAAATAATCACAAAAAACTAGTTTCCAAGGCCCGCCATTTTAAAAACGCGTACCTCAGCACAGTGACAAGATAGAAGGTAAGTGTCTTCAGCAATGTTGTTTGTATTAAAATTATCTACAACTTTGCCGAAGACACTGACTCTATCTCATCATTTAAAAAATCAAGTTTGCAGCGGCGCCTGTGGTGAAGCTGCGAACTAAGATTTGTCACCTTTAAATGCGTTATATTTTTGAAAATTTTCATCTGAAGACACCGAAATGTTAAGAACACGTTTTTACGAGTTATTGTAAAAAGTTCATGTTTTTGGCGTTTCGTCCCACAGTGCACTGGTTTTACGACGCTTAAGTCAAGCAGGATGATATTTTAAAGTGTCAACATAACAGTTCTGGTACAGCACATGGGGATCGAAGAAGATGGAACTAAAAATTACCATGACGATCAACACAAGCGTCTTTCTTAATTTTTTAGGCAACGAGAAACATGCCATTTTGGAGAATCAGGTTTTGTTTTAGAAAAAAAAAGGTTCATAGCTAATGAACTAGAGATCTTCTCTGCAATGTATTATTGAATATAATTTAACGTTATTTATACGGTTGATTCCGTGTAGAAAATATATCTTTAAACAGGCCTGTATTCATTTTGGTCTAAATTTGTCGCATCATTATTCCGAGTTAATGCACAATTTTCAACCAGTGTAAGATTTTGCTGTCAGTTGAGGCATTCATCTTTGGAACGGCGCAAATGCTGTTTACATTGTACTAATTTATTGAACTTAATGGCGTCTCGACTACAGGAAGTGTGAAATGCTATTTTGGCTAAATTGCTTGATAATCTAAAACGTTCTTAGGAAACTGTCGCAAATTCGGTCGGTGTGTCTCAGAAAAAAATGTCAAATGTAATCAAAAAGTTTCTGCACACTAAAAAATTCCGAATGAAGCCGACTAAGCAGCCGAGAAAGGCGCCACCCATAACCCAGGTCGAGGAAGCAAAAAAGCCTTATATGTTGGTTAGAAATGTTGCTAAGAAAGCTGCGTCTAAGTCAACAGTGCAGCATATTAAAATCAGGTGCAGTCTGAAGTCAGGCATAGCGCAGGAGAAACCTTGTCGTTCAATTACTGGTGCAATGAGAAGATCACCAATAAAGGCCCTGGATGCATTGCTTTTCATGCTACCATTTAGTCATTACATACAATTAGAAGCTGAGAAGAGCGCTCTAAGGATCAGTAGGTTTGTTAACCTTTCTGAAGGTGATCTAAAGGTTGTACGGAATAAAATTGCACCACTTTTAAATGGCTGTAACTTTTTCCCGTTGGATATTTTTTATTGAAATTTTGGGTGGAATTAGTTCAATGTATATTGCTTACGCTGTATTGACGCTTCACTAGCCGATGTGCAATCGTTGCGGAGTCGGTAATTTTGAAATTTTGCGCACGTACTTCAAAAATTCGGATCTTTCTCATCACGCCATCAGCAGGAAGCTGTGAATGCTACGGTGTCTTGTGTTTTAAATCGGTAAAACGAACGTTTGACTTTCGACCGGAATGAAAAAAGTGGCAAAAATGGATCACAAGCGGATAGTTCAAGATATCAAGAGGAATCCCAACAGTTCAGTTCGAGATGTGGCGAAGAAACTGAATCTAGCGATGGTCTTTTGGAGAGCTTTTGAGGTAACACAAGTTATTCTCAAAGCTTTTGGGGAAATAGGAGGTACTTGGAGTCCACAAAAGGTACAGCAAAGCATTACATAGACGCCCTTATTCACACTTACAACTCAGGAATAAAAGGTCAAAAAGAGCCACCGTCACCAACTAAAGCTTGAGCCGGGTACCTGGTAAACCCACAATACCCGCAACAATAGCCAGCGGACAATGCCCTGGTCGTATTTAGTAAAAAATGGCGTTTTGCTTATGGAATGATCTCACCTTCTTGTACTACTTTTTTAAAAGAACAAACACTGTTCATCCAGAACCATCGTTGCCAACTAAAGTTTAAACCAGGTATTTAATAAAACAATTATACCTGCCACCTCAGCCAGCAAACAATGTTCTGTACGTATTTAGTGTATTACGGGAGCTAAGACAGATTTTACAAAATACAAAAAGTAAAAAGTATTTAGCTGAATTCCATTTCATTACGTGTCCTATCCAAAAAGCCCGATCAGTCAACGATCAGTCGAGCAATGCCCATAGCCTCCAGCTGAAGTTTGAATACACGGGTATAGTTTAATCGTACAATTTCTTCATAATCCGACTAGAATCACAGAATTAAGACCAGTTGATAACGTCGAAACATTGTCGAAAATCTTCACATGATAGATTTTATTGAAACGAATGATCCACATCACAGGGCATTGGGCAAAGCACACACACAATCGAAGCAAGGACCACGTAGGGGCAACGCACAAAGTATGATGGTTGTCGGTTGGCACTCCTGTAACAATCAATGGAAGTATATTCTGGAGAGCACTCCACGACCGAAATGTAAAGTAAAATACAAATAAAAATAAAATCAAAACGGAGCAAAAATGACAAGACAATTTTTGTTCTTATCGCCGAAAACAACCCGTGTAAAAAAACCTTAGTGTATATTGTATGGAAGATTGCAAACATTGTTGAATGCCGTATGATAGATTGCAAACAATTTCGTTGTTTACGCTTGCTTTGGCTTATAAATAAATGAGAGGAAATTTTACGCGCCTGTTAAAATTCATTATTTTTTCTGGTCTGGTTTACTGGTCATTACAAGCCCAATGATCACGAACGCCGAAGATTAAAATGAACCATTAAGCCCTAAAATTGGACATTGCTCCTAACTTCACTCCACTTATCTCCTGCAAACACATCCACCACTGCAGTTTCAAGTGGACGCGCTCTCTTGCGTTCTCCTTGGTGACTACCAGAACACTCACCAATAACACAATGCCCTACTGGAGATATGAATAGACTCGGGTGATTGTTTACCTCGCCAGATCACGGTTTCTATCCACCCTCCATTTCTGCTAAACATTTAGCTATAGATGACCTGCCATCTGATGGTTTGCTGAACCACAGGAAGTATATTGTTTTGCAACCCAATGATCAGCAGCAGATGTAGGCTCGTAGTTAAGTGCACCAGGGTTGAAGTTTCGAGGCAAATGGCGATACTGTTCCACAACAACCACTTATGTCCAATCCTTTTAAAATTTTGTCCAGAAAGTCTCGATTGGCCGTGTCTCCGGACGATTTGGAGGACTCATGTCTTCCACCACGAAACAGACATTTTGGTTTTTGGATTTATGACCACTCCTCGGTGCATCTCAAAACTACTTTGTTTTCCATATTTTCCAACTGCAGTTTGTACCGCTCCGACGCTCACACACACCCTCTTCTTTAGCCAATTTTTCTTTAAAAAAAATCCAATCACAGTGTACGATAGTTAGGCTCCGGTGTAAGATCACGCATTTCGAAAGTCAACCAGAAACTTTTTTTCTAACCTTTGATGTACATAAATTTGTAAAAAAGCAACCACAATAATTCCATTCAATTCAAAATGATCGTTAACATTAGGTGTGCTTATAATTTCTGGGACAATCTAAAGCTGAGAACATTTCCTGAATCCAACAGATTCCAACAGATCCATTTAGCTTATCATCTAGTGCCTTTCTAGGGGTAAACATGTTTTCTATATTACTCTTTTAAGTTTTTTTTATGTTTTCTGAATGAAAAACTTATTAAACAGTTATGGTTCACTTTTGAAAAACATAGTTTTTTAACTACTCTACAGCTCTTTTTTTGATACAAACTTTCTATCACGCTTAGTTTTTTTGCAGTTTTGTTTTAGCAACAATTGCTCAACAAATTTTGCAGATGACTCACTAGTGACGTTGGTTCATCTGATGATAGATTCAGTTCGACAGTATTCGTGGTTTATTTGTTTTCAACTCAAACCGATGAAGTAAACAAACCTGGACTCTGTGTCAAGAAATTCATCGATTCATTTGCGAGGCTACATTCGGTTGGTGACTCAACTGGCGCATAATAGCAGTTTAGCTCCACCATGGTAATGTCTGCGCAAGACGCACAGCACATGATAACTGCGGTGCTTGACGGGTGCCCATGCAGAAGTGTCATTCAAAACAATAACTCACGGCTTCCGGAAAACAGCTTTGTTTTCTCCAATAGAGTTAGCGGATGTTCATCTCTGCTACGGTCAAGCCAATTGTTGCATATTTTCCAAACGTCGACTGCCGAGTGCTAGTATGTAAAATATTTGATTGTAAGGTGTAAATTTTTCAGCAATGTGATGTTTGCATAAGAACCCTCACGTCTACACACCGCCGCTGGTTCTGGGATGGAGCGTTATTTTCCACTGCACCTCGTCCCGTTGGTCACCGATGCCCGCATTAGAAGAGAGAATTTTTCGAACGATCCCAAAATAAGCACTAGGTGAGTTGCAGCTCAATATCCGGTCTGCCACTAAATGCGTATGGAACGTTTTGCTAAAGGAAAATATACGTCCATTTCCTACGCTGTGAGTTCAAGAACTTCTGGAAATAGGTAAGGCAGTGCGGTTTGAGTCCAGCATGATAATGGAAGCATAAATTGATGCAGACCCTTCGTTCATGAAAAATATCCTATGGACGGACGAATGCACGTTCACCCGTGCAGGATTCTTCAATACTCGTATTGACCACACGTGGACAATTGAACATCCTAGGGTGGTTAAGGACACTAGATCACAGTGCCGGTTTTTCGTTAATATGTGGGTTGTATAATTGAGTAACAGATTATTGGCCCTTACATTATCTAACATAACTCACAGAGTGCGAGATATCTACATTTCCTGAAAAACGAGGTTCAAGTCCTGCTAGAGGATGTCCCGTTTGCTGTAAGACGGCGGTGTGTATTTCAGCAGGACGGAGCTCTACCACATTTCACAAACGACGTTCGTCGTTTCCTGAACAGCGACTATCAAGAACCATGGATTGGGCGGAACGAGTCGATTGCGTGGCCTCCTAGAAGTATAGACCTAACACCGATGGACTTCTTTTTATGGGGATGAATGAGAGAAGAGGTGTATTCGGTGTATTCGAAATTAATTTAACACTATCGCAGAAGCGACGCGAACGAGAATTTTATAAAGTATTTTAGAAAATGAAGGTCATGTTGAGCAACTACTGAAATAAAATTATGGAAGAAAAAAAATTATGGTTCTAATTAATTCAATCATTCGAAAACATCTCATACTTAATGTCTAGATTCTTGCATTATGGCTAAATACGACTGTAGGTACTACAGGAACCGAGAATAACGAATTCCCGGTAAAGCGTCTTTAAAGATACCAAAATGGTCGAATTTGATGAAGTTGTAGGAGAGGTAGTGATGCACACTGTGGACCTTAGTATGTCCCGTTAGGTCGCAACTTTCACCGAGAGAACTGTAATACATGTAAACATGGCCAATTTATGAAAATCGTTCCAGATCACGGCTATTTTCACTGACATGTTGTAAATCGATATTTCGGAATGATATCAAAGTAAAGGTCCAATGATAATCCCGGGAGGCCAGAACATCCATGAAAGCGTAGAAGTGGTAATTTATGAAAATCGTTGCCAAGCTTGAAACGGACCTTCGTTCAACGTTTCATTTACAACCCTATGGGTAGTGTGCCAGCGCCATCGAAGCATTGTGCTCGAATTAGTATGCCAGGGGGGGATTTTGGGTGTCAGTTGATCATAAGGTCAGTTAGTCGAGTTGGAAAAATTTGAAATACAAAAGTTTAAAATCGAAAAGCATGACCGGAAAAAAAAGCCCCGAAAATGGGGAGAAATGAGCTTTCTCTGGACCTGGAAACAGATCACCGAATAGAACAGTTTTTTTTAGTTAAATTTGGAGTATTAGTTGAAGCTATTGAAAAGTAAGAAATGTTGTGAAGTAATATATTAGTTGAAGTTTTGTGTGTTTCCAGAGTTTATATTAATTACAAGCTAATTGGAAAAAAATAATCAGCCAAGGCTATCCTGCAATTTGAGGAAGGTAAGCTAGTTAGTGATTTGGATAGAAGAATCGAAAAAGAATGAAGAGTTTTGAATATGGGGAAAACGTGAGTCCAGGATTTAACGGAAATAACAATTTTTAGAAAATAGTTGAATCAACGTGAGAGACAAATTGCTGAAAATTTCTTAAATATTTGATGGTTTATTTCGTGTTTGAGCTACTAATTTAAATTCATCCACAGTCACCATACGTGAACACGTGCCCACTTGAAGTTTTTTTTACGGTGAGTGCGTCTCGAGAAGATGTGCCTGAGACAGGAACTGTTTCCCTAGTTACGGCTAACGCATCACCCACAAACTATCTGCTTGCTATCGGAGAGACTGAGGGCGATCCCCTGGGGCTATTCGTTGCCTCAAGAATATGATGTCCTTATTAAGAATAGTTTCAGAGAGCGTGCCAACAAACATCGGTGAATAAGAGCTTGTTCAAACAAGTTGGAAGCTGTTCAGCTATTCTAGAAGAAACAAACTTCTAATCTCTAATTCAACGCCGATGTTGTTAGTGTCATCATGAAAAAAGTTCGGCCTCGCGATCACCACGTGGTTGCCACAGTCCACGAGTGATCTATCTGGGGAAAGTCTACCACTGCCAGAGCGTATCATCTATTCACGTCCTGGGAAAAGAATTCACAACCAGTCCCGATAAGAATCCAGCAGGACAGAACACCAACCTCATCTACAGATCAAGAAGTCTTCGTATGGAGCGCCATAGCCTTACCACGACAGGTCGTATCAGTGAACTAAATCCATCTTCCTTGCAATCGGTAGTCTACTGACAAAACTCTATGCAATGCCAGGCTACCAACAATCGGCGAAACCTGTAAGTACCTGGACGTCGTTCCTACATACTCACCTCGAACACACCACCAGCATTGGAAGGACTTTGCAGAAATTGTGTCAGTAGGGAGAAGAAAGGTGAAAAGGAAACTGGGAGTGGAAGGACTCATGTATAGGGTACACACTTAGGGCAGGACATCACATGATAGGGAATTGGTGGTTAGTGAATTTGGGGAATTTCTTGGGATAAGGAATTGGGAAAAGAAATTTTGGAAGCGTTGGACATCCTTGAAGGTGAGTCCTGCTGTAGGGTTGAAAAAAGAGCTAGCAAGGTAAACCGATCTTGAGTTCTGGCAGACGACTTTCGTCGTCTGGCGCATATGTCAGAATTTAGAGGCTCTATCGGGCTCCTCATTAATCATTGAGATAAGAAGTTTAAAAACAAAATCAATTTAAATACTGGATCCTCCAAAAGATATGCATCCTTCACAAAAATTGTGAATTCGCATGCACTGAATCGAATTCAGCACCTTGATCAATTGCGTTGTGCGTCTTATGCACAGACTTTACCACGATGGGGTTGACTTCGTGATTTTATTATCTTATTTAAGGCACAACATTTTGCATTCAAAACAAAATTGCAAAAAAAAAAACTAAGAGAAATAGAAAGTTTGTATAATAAAGAAAGTTGTAAGCACTATTAAAATCAAGACATTTCTTAATCATCCACTGTTATTTAATGCGTGTTTTATGCAAAAAACATGAGAAAAACTTTAAGACGAGATGTTTCAAACATGTTTACCGCTAAAGAGACATAAAATGAAAATTAATCAAAGCTCAAATGGATTTGTTATGCATGAAAATTTACTCAGCTTTCAAAATGAAGAAAAAGCTTATTTTTTTGAGCTAGAGCCTGTTTAAGACAAAATGTACCGAAACATTAAAAAAATCAATAACTCCTTAAACTTTATGATTTGTCCATGTGTGTTGAACGAGTTTTTTCATANTTTAAATCGGTTCTTAAATTCGATATTTTAACGTATTAAAATAACCACCAACAATCTGTGTGAGCGGGTCTCAGCAGCGTTCTTGTTATTTGTTTAAACCACTCCTCCAATTGGATGTTTTAACGTATTTTTGTATTCTGGCTGAAGTACACATAAGTGCTCCTTACATGTCCAGTGGCACTAACAGCATACTTCCTGTCGGTTTAGATCGGTCCTCAAATGCGATATTTTAACGTATTTTTGTATTGTACCGAAATATAAACTACCCACACTTGTAAGTTGCCCCAACAGCATTCTCAGTGTTGGTTTGGATCGGGGGCCAAAAATTTGAATAATCTCCTACTGTGCATCTCTCTGCAGAAGAATAAACCGGGAACATAGTTGAATATCTGATTGGCGGCCAACGTCAGTTAATTCAGTACCCCGTTTACCGGGACGGATCCGCTGCCGACTCTACCATTTCATCCAACATCCTTTCTCGTGCGGAGGTACATTGAACTTCGCGGCTTCCTCTCTGGCAGCGCAGTTCGTCGCGAATCGGTTGAAGCTTTCTGCTCCAAGTGTGACTCCATTAAGCCTAATCTGCTGCTGCGACCACCGCGACGGTTTTGTGTTGCTTGAGCTTCAAAGGCGAGCCATCACGTCAACTCATTACTATCCTTTCCTCTTATTTGAATTGCGCTCGGGCAAGGCGGGTGCCGTTGTTGCCTTGGTTTGGGAACACCACAGGTTTTTACATATTGAGGATGCTACGATACCGGTCGAGCATCAGCTGTTGTTTTTTGTGTAATAACCAGCTGAGCTGGTCGCCACTGGTGGTTACTCGGCGATCCAAGCACGGGCTCCACAGATAAACGGCATCACCCAAACTCGTCTTCAAGTCTCTCTCAACCGGTTGCCATGAAATATTCAGGAGATAAAATAAAACGTATAATCTTGGTTGAGGTATTTTTATTTTACTGTATTTCTCTTACCCAGTCTGATGACTTCAACATTCCCGTTCTATAGTGACAACTTAGGGATGCTTACGAAATTCGTGTTTCATTATAGCCCCAATATTTTTCAATTGCCGCAACTCTGGAGAGTTTGGGGGATTACAAGATCCTTCGGCATCGTGAAACTTCGACACCATTCGTCCTTGTACCACTCCAGAACATCCTTGAAGTAGTGAGAAGAGGCTAGGTCCAGCCAAACATTTTTAGGAACGTTGTGTATTTTGAGTAAAAAACGGTAGTCGTTTTTTTCTCGCGGCAATTCATGTATACTTGTCCAGCCTCAGTTGAAGTTGCCACGAAGGGCTTGCTACGTTCACCAACGAACAAATCCCTGCCAAATCATGAATTTTTTGGGAGAACTTTGACACTTGCTGTTTCCTGTGAGACTTCCGGAACGGCGAACTCAGTTTTCGGCAGTCACGGATACTGGTTGCCGGTTTGTTTAAAGTCTGCTTTCACGTGTGGTTTCCGGCGTCCATGATGCAGTAGTGTGGGTTTCGTCAAAATTTGTGTGCTGCAGCTTACGCGCACGTGTTTTAGCTGCCCTGGCCCTGTTTTTCATTGCGGTTTTGGAGCTTTCTGAACTTTGAATGAACGAGGCCCGGCTCGTTTCTTGGCGCTTTCTGCACGAAACTTTTGGTCGAGCGCAGCTTTTTCGCATGACATCCCGAACGGAAACAGCTGGGGAGTTTGCGTTTGGAGGCAGCCACCTCGCTTGCAGATCCTTCACAAAGTATGGAACACTTTTTCTACCACTCACCTTCTTCCGATCGACAGTTAATCGTTTCCTGGAAACGTTTTGCGACACGTGAGACACTGTAGACTGCGTGAATTTTTTGCTTTATATTTAGATCTTGTATCATTGTATCAGCACGTACTACGTGCTTGAAGACTTTAAACAGCTTCCGTGTGCAGCTTTCTTTACCGCAATGCAAAACAACGCCGTTGCAAGAGAATTACCAAACAAAACAGGTGTCCAAACTTCCGAAAAAGTTTTTGATTTGGCAGTTCATATGAAGTTGTGGTCGAAAATTTAAAAGTTTCGTCTTTACCTGTACATATTAGATAAAGATGTGTACGAGGAAGAATGTCTGCAAAAGCCGTGTTGCAATCGTTTATCAGAGGCCACGACTTTCCAGGTTTGGCCTGATTTTATCTCTTGTGTTGTTATTCGAAATCAGTCCTGGAATGGTATAAGCTACAAGAGGTCAAATACGTCAAATATGTACCTGATCGGATACTACCTTGCAAACTTGCATCTTTCAATTTCAAAACCTGCCGTTACCGTATACGGAACTATCAATACCTTTTCTCTTCATTTCTATTCGTTTTAGCAATTAATTACTGTTCATTCCTGTAGCTTTGCATGGAGATGAGAAATTATCTGCTTTTGACAAGCTTCATCAAATACGTACCAAAAACAGCTAATCCATCAAACTGTCCGAACTTCACCCAATATAAAAGTGCGGGGCTCTAGTTAAGCGGAAACTCTTCGAAACTAAGAAGAAAGCAAATGGTACCGATGATTTCAAGAGAAGGTGGAGAATCGTCACGGCGGGCGTGTCTGCGGATAACGTACGAAACCAGATGGTGGTGTATGACAGAAAGTTTGAAAATTTAATAGAAAGCAGGATTTACTATTATTTTGAAATGATCAATCAGTTTTGTTGAATCATGCGTAATATTTTTTGCTGCTATTATTTTGTTGTCCGAAAATAATCGTGAACAGGCTTTATTCTATGGTTACAATCGCTAATGAAATCGCCTCACAACGTGTTGGCTCATATAATCTATACCAAACATTATTTGTTTTACTCCTAGTCGACAACTTCTTAGTAGAAATGAACTTTAATTTGTTTCTGTAGACCATCGTAGTTTAAATCAATTTCTAAATAAACTAAATTTCTAAATCTGATGAGAATTGTTTTTAAATCGGCATAATGAGCTGCTTAACCTAGAACAAAACTAAAACCCTATATATAAAGACTGTAAAATCATAGATATTAAGGTTTACTTGAAATTAGAAGAAAAAATTAGTATTTTCCATTTAATTCCAACTACCTTTGCTTATCTTGACAGATACGCGTATTTCGTCTACAATGTGCAGACTTCTTCAGTGTCTCGTAATTATAACACGTACTAATAACTCGGAATTTTTCATCTAGTTTCTAGTTACAGGTATTCCACTAAACAGCTCAAACCCTCTAGGATTCAAGGTTTACTTGTTAGTATTTTGGCATTGAATTATCAATTGATTGTAAATAAAAGAAATAGGAAATAAAATATATGTTGGTTACAAAAGACCATGAAAGTGAATAACAGGACAGAAAATTAATTCAAAGTCCATACAGTTCAGTGTAAATTGGAATGCTTTCATCAAAGTATGTCTTGCTAACTTCCTTGCCCTACTTGGCCTACTTACTCTATGGCTCTAGTCAAAGTCTGAAAAGTTTATTTGAACTTTTAACCTTTTTCGTCCCTTTGCACGAATTCATCATTCAGGTCACGACCGAACCGATACGATAGTTTTTGATCGTATAGCAGGAAAAATGCCCCAATTTATTACCGTTTCAGAAAAGCTCCCACTTTCAATTTTGTTTTAATATGAATAGTTTTAGATCGCAATAACAATACAAGTGCGGTTTTAAATCTAAAGATATCTGCGATTCATTGTAGGAACATTGAAGAATCTATTCAATTGCATCCATTAAAAAGTATCGTGACAGTCGCATAGGGAAGTTCCTATTCGAGATGGACTACAAGTCAATAAAATTCTTCGAAGTGGAACAAACAACGTTGCCAACCACTTCGAATAGTATTTCATCAATTGCAACGAAGCGTCAGGTCTATACATTTTGATGCGTTCTGTCTCCAGCGAGCCTGAAAGCTGGGAATACGATTTAAACCGGGCTAGATGCATCATCATGTATGTAGGTATGCAGCAGATCGCAAAGCAGAGACAGATTTGCTTTGTTGCTATATCTCCGTTGAGTGATGGAATGGAGTAATCCATTCATCGATGGGAAAGCTGTACCTACAACACAACTATGGCGCTCACACACGGTACCTGTATCGTTCCACGGCTCCTTCTGCCACATACACAAACGTCGTCCAGATGCACTTTACTTCATCATGATGAATGTGATCAATTGATTGGTTTCAGGCCATTGCATGGTCAATCGTATGGACAGATTACGTCGTGCTAGCATTGTCAATCACAGGAAACTTTACAGGGTACTTTTCCCTGGAGAAGCGTATCGGTAGAATTTAGATGAATGGATCAAGGTAGTGTTATCGTTTCTCTGGTTATTAGTAGATTCCTGATGAAGTTCAGAGACAACTTGATGTTTAGTATGGGTATTATCTTTGGATTGTAATCTTATCAAATTGCATGAGTTTTGTGGCGGATGCACTGGTACTTTATATTGCGCATTCCTGTTTACTCAGTTTTGAAACATTCGAAAAAATACAGCCAAATGTAACCTCAATTGTTTGGTCATTTCGATAACATAGTCTATATAAACATTGTTTTGAGTTTTTGGAGATCAAATGGACATGGACCTGAGATGAATCGAAGATATATAAATTTTCACCTTGAATGAAACGTGAGCGCATCTCAAATTTTACAATTCAAAATACGAACAGAGTGGGCGAGTAAAAATAAGCTTTTCTTCAATTTCTTCTCTGATAATGAAACAAAACAAAAAAACGAAGTAAATCATCTACACACAACCCTAGCATTGTGGTTTCATTTTAAGTGCGTTCTCGTCCATGCCTTTGTTACTTATACATATCCCCAAAATGCTACGAACAATACTGCAGTGAGTGTCATCGACAAAATGAACATTCAAGTTCTAAAACTAGTTTTCCATAAAATAATTCAAGCATTTTAAATTGTAGGTTCGAATTTGCTGTTTCGTTGAACCAGAATAAAAAAAATACTGATCTTACACATAAAACTGGAAAATATCTTATTCTCAACAAAGCAAGTTCATTTATTTGTTGTTGGATCCTAATATCCTTTATGTCACTAAGTCATTATAATGGGATAATATGGCGTGGTATAAACCATATTGTTAACAAGCTTGAATTGGCTTGAATTTTTAACGAATGTAGATGGTGCTGACACTAACTAACAAACACCGCTTTATCTACTCTTCTACAATTCCAGTTACTGATGATTCTCAGAATTTTGTTTCAGCTTGTGATGCCAAGGATCAGTAGGGGATTTTCTTTTGGGAATCAAAAATTTTGCACGCATTTTTAATTTAGTCCGTACAATTTCAAAGTGTTTTTTAGCTGTTTGCTGTCATTTGTTTGTTATTATTTCCACTGTGATATAAACCGACGCGAAAACATTGCCGTTTAGCTTCCGTTATCATTGTATTTGGACCATTAGTGAGCCAATAATAAAATTTGCTCTTTAATCAATTGCTCAAATGAAAATAATGCAACTTAATTGCAATATTTATTAAAGCAACAGGGATTTTGTTTGTTTTTCATACATTAATTGTTATTTTATATATTCTCCGTGCGAGGAGTAACGATTATGATGTTGAAGGAGATGTTCGCTCATCACCATGAGGCACCAAGAGTGAACAACAATGTTTTTGGCTAGAATTGAAAGATATGAAGAGAAAGTTTTTGATAGTTCCGCTAGTGTGCGGCAGGCTCGGAAACATAGCAGATGTTTTAGGAAAATTGAGCGAAAAGGGCATGTGTACAGTGGTACTCGAACCAACGACATTTTTGCCAAACATCCCACTGCGGGGTAGGTTAAAGCACGGACTAAGTCCGCCACTTCAACAGGCAAAAATGTCCGGTTGGAAGACGCTCATGTACCACTGTGGCTTGTATAGTTATTCTAGCGATCTATTGTGTGCACTCTGTTTACTGATGCGCACATGGGAGAGGAAATCTCTCCTTTTTTGGGTTTGTTTTGATTCGCACCGACTGACGATCACTAAAGTTTTTCTCGTCGTCTCCAACGTAGAGATCTCGGAGAGAAACACCGTGAAGCGATGCGATACTGGTCCCCACCAGTATAATTAATGGTTGCCACCATTTATGGTTTCACATACATTAATTGTTATTTTATATATTCTCCGTGCGAGGAGTAACGATTATGATGTTGAAGGAGATGTTCGCTCATCACCATGAGGCACCATTGTTTTTCATGATTTTCGTGGTCTTGGGACTCAAGAGCCTCGTCGTTTTTATATATATTCTTGAAAGTTTAGATTTTTCACATACACATAAACAAATGAATGTTGTACATATATCCGTTTTTTATTTAATTTCTTTCAAAAATACTATGCTTTTAGTTTTCTGATTGTCCTACCACGCGTTTTCATTATTCAAGTTACCTGTCAACCATGCGCTCGCATCAACCTGAAGTGATTTTTATACGCGTATTTGGCTCTTTGAGAGCTCAGCGATGGTCCATAAGCCACATGTTCTAACACTTAAAATTTTCAGACCTAAATATTCCTCTTGTTCGGACCACCCTAGGAGAACCATTTTCACAGCATTAGTTTTTGCGGCAGCTTGAAGCTGTACTTCATTTATTAATGTCCATGTTTCTTTTTCAGATTCTTATATCTATAACTTACATTTATGGATTCCTCCTAATCCTTCTTCTCTTTGATTTACTTTCAGGATTCTACGGGCGCTCGAGAATTTCCTATAAGTGGTATCGACTGTTCTAATAAATATTAAATCAATATTCAAAGTCTACCTTACTTACTTTCATCTACCGTTCTTTCAGATAACTCAAGCTAGATCTCCACAATAAATTTCATGGCAAAATAGAACTTGTTAGAGTGAGATAAATTGTATCGAGATTGTGTATCGACAAAATAGCTTTGCATAGGCATCCCTACACTACACCAGATGCAAGAGAGATCCTCTCTCACTTGCCCGTTCTACACGCTAAGCTCAGTTTACCCATAATCGCAGAAAAGTGAACATACTCATTTATGGGTAAAGTTTGTAAATTTGTATGGGAAAAAATACTCATATATGGATAAGTAGTACCGTACCCATAAATGGGTATGTGCACTTTTCGCGATTATGGGTATTCTTCACCCATATTTGGGTTAACTGATCTTAGCGTGTACCTGCTTACACACAGCTACCGTTCGTCCGATCGTTTTTTACTATCGAGTCAGCGAATCTAACATCTACTTTCTCTTTTATTCATATTCCAATTTCCTTTGCGTTTTTCATTCTTCTATTCGTAGTATATGCTAGCCAGCACTGTTATGTTTCGATCTGTACTAAAGGATCCATCGAAAGTTGTATAACGGCGCTGTAATAAATGAAAGAGACCGAGACTGGAGAGAATGAAAAAAAAAAAAAAAACATCGAGAATTAGTCTAAATGAACCGTTGCAGAGTAAATACCGTGTTTTCAATAAATAAGTGTTTCAGTGTTCGCGAAATAAAGGTGTTATTCTAAAACAAAGCTTATGTAAAGTGTCCGAAATCACTTTCCGCGACGGCACTACTTCATAAAATTATAATCAATTTAATCACTCTTAAGCTTCGATTTCAAAACAAGGTGTCTATTATCTATTATCTCTTCCAATTGGTCTTGTTTATCATGTTTCCCTTTGTTTACTCACCCTTAGTGATGTGCGATACCAAAGTCTGTTGGATCCCCAAGTAAGTCGATGCGCAAGGTTGTTATATAGGAGGTGCGTACACCTCTGTTGTCGTAGGAACTCAAATGGTACCTGTCCATTTTATGTTTTTCAGAATTATATCTAAATATTTATGCATTTTTTAATGTATACAATTTACGCACGTAAAAAACAAGAAAAATAAGAAGCAAAACAACAGAAGTGAATTAAAGTTCTTAATGTCAAATCAAACATGAAGTACATATGTGCCATGTGTGCTATGTGGATGTTTTAGATGTGTACAGGGAAAATTAACAAAAAGCTTATTTAATTTTCATGTGTTCGACTAAAACAAACACCCACACCCATTCAAATGATGTATTTCTGGAAACTATTGACCGATTTTGATTATTTTGACACAATTAAATTTTAAAACTCATCTCCTCAATGGCCACAAAACGACGTGAAATATCGTGTTGTAGAAATTTCATGAACTTTGATATCTATATTTCCAGGGTTACCTTCAGAAAATGTTCATAGTCACTCGAGCCCCCCAGGGGAATCTGTTTTGGAATGACTGGTCCGGAGACAAATCATAATATGGCCATAAAACGTTGATAAATCATCACCATGAGGCACCAAGAGTGAACAACAATGTTTTTGGCTAGAATGAAAGATGTGAAGAGAAAGTGTTGAAAGGTCCGTCAGAGTGCGGCAGGTAGGAAAATTAACAGATGTTTTTGAAAATTGAGCGAAAGGGCATGTATCCAATGGTACTCGAACCATGGACGTCAATCTTTGCCTAACATCCCACTGCGGGGTAGGTTGTAGCGACGGAACAAGTCCGCCACTTCTCTCCAATTTTCGCTCAATTTTCAAAAACATCTGTTAATTTTCCTACCTGCCGCACTCTGACGGACCTTTCAACACTTTCTCTTCACATCTTTCATTCTAGCCAAAAACATTGTTGTTCACTCTTGGTGCCTCATGGTGATGAGCGAACATCTCCATCTACATCATAATCGTTACTCTTCGCACGGAGAATACATAACATAACAATTAATGTTGATAAATCGCCTATTGGAGAAATTTCATGATTTTTTATACTTCCAATGTTACCTTCCAAACATGTTCATGACCACTCTAGGCCCGTTGGGAACCTGCTACAGGATGGCCGTTCCAAGGTAGTATTAAGAACTAAGGTTTATGGAAAATTGAATATTTTTTTATTGAAATTAAAAATCACTTAAGATTGATGGGAACTTCTTCAGGTCTTCAGGAATCCGTTCATCCTAATCCAAGTTGGCTCTCCAGACGTTCTTTCGTTGCATTTCGAGCTTATTGCTTTCTCAATTCGCTTAATGTTTGAACGGGAATCGAACCCAGCCATCTCCAGCATAGTGTTGCCTTTACCGGTTGAGCTAAGGGAGGACCCAGACGTCTTGTAGCAGAATCTTCCCATGAACTACGAGTGAACGAGTGAATTTTTATCACGAACCTCAGCATCATCCTTTTTGTCGGTGCCTTCAAACATGTCTGCTCCTCTTCTAGATTGATTGTACAGCAGAACAAATCTTCGCATGGTATCCAAAATATTCCTAGCACGCGTTCGAAACCACTCTGGTTGTTCATCGACCGATTTTTCACAGCAGCTGGGCTCACAACTCCAATTGTTTTTAGAACCGAGCTTCGACACTAAGCTCCGTGTTCGGAAGCCCGCCTTTTGATGAACTGCAGTAGCTGACAATGTTCTCCCAACCACCTCTTCTACCGTCTTGACGCTATCTAAGTAGTCGTCAATATAATGTTAGGTTTCATTTGCTGCCACCGCACTAGGATATTCACCTTCATTTTCCGTCGCATTCAAATTTCTCATGTACTGTGGCTGCGCAGGAGAACATGTCGCTCCAAAGATAGCGACGTTGGATGCCATCGTTACCATTTAAGGAGCATCGTATTCAACGGCCCATGTTTACTTTCGATGCCACATCCCAAATGACTCGTACCTTCCCAGGCTTGTTTGGGTTCAATACTACGCCTAATGGAAGGTACCAAGTACGTTGCGGGTCAAACTCTGCCATTTCTTCCTTTGATGTTACGTGGATGTAACCTTTTACGTCGTAGTCAGCCACTTGCTGTCGTTGAGCTGCGGATCCTTTTCTAGACGTCCCTCGAGGCATCTCAACTGACACTCAGCCATTGGTCGATGGTCCAGAGACTCGATGTAATCTTGCTTTCAAAGTAGTCATGTCTCTAACTTTCCACTTTCCTTTCGAACTGTCGTTTCCTCAAGAATTTTACGTGCTCGTTGGTCCTCACTTCTCTCTAAGTTTGGAGCCACGGTAACTCATTGGCTCTCCACAGAGAAAAACTCACGTACACAGTCGTGAAGATCGTGCTTGGACGTATCTGAGCATACGTGCATTTGCCGATGCAGGAATAGTTCTTTTCCCCGCTGTACACGGCCACATACGACCCAATCAATGAGAGTTTTTGCAGCGATTGGTTCTCGCTTTTTCCCCTCTCGAAGCTTTGCTGTGGTCAACAGGTTCGAATTTCTCAATCCAATAAGCAATACAGGAACGGTTCTTAGGAAACTCTTCACTGGTACACGCCGAAAGTGCTTCAACTCTTCTGATAACTTTTCCACGTCTAGCGATTGTTCTTGCAGCCCTAGGTTCTCAACAGTTTACCTATACTTCTGATATTTTGAAGCGTGTTACGTTTCCGACTTCCGAAATGCTCAACGTATCTAACTCTGTTTTCTCGATTTTCCTATTTATTTCACTTGTCCTATGGATACACAACGAATGAGCTCTACCGCTCACTTCCAGAGTGGCGCAACAGATTGCGCCACATATAGGGTCAAGGGAAGGATCTTAAACAACGTCCATGAACTGGGTTGACGATGGAAAGTTGCCGTAAAATCGCTGGTATTGACAGGCAGTATCTTAGGTTCATTGTGTAGTAGACGACGGTCTACTACAACGTCTCTCATAACTATAAATCCCGTAAACCTCGCCTTTGCATGGCAATGAGACACCTATGGCCTAATTTGTTTTCCTTTACGAAATTCCACTGACTTGCTTGCTTGCTGCAGTATGACCATGTACGTTGCACACAGGACATCTTTTGTTTGCGCCGCTATCTTTGCCCTTAGCATTTTACGACTGCTCCCGTAGATCGTTGAGGAGTGACCTAGTTTTCGATTTTGATTTCAACTTTTCTTCTCTCGTCGGCTTGGATGCAAGGTTTAAGTTACAGACGTTACCTTTCCCATATAAACTACAGCTGGCTAGTACAAAAATGAGAAAACTATAGCTGGCGTCTCTTGATGAACCGCTCAGGTGAGTTTGATGTTAGTCGGCAACTTGTCCACGAGCTCTTGTAAGAGCATAGGAGTGGAAAGATGGTAATGCATTCCTACTGGTGAGGTGGAGCTGGTGTATCACGAACTCCAGCCACAAGGTTATGGACGTCTGCAAAGTTGACAAAATCTGCGGCACGGTTAACGGATGAAGTAGGAAACTACTGTCAGTTTCCTTCGCAGTCCCCTTCAGTGACCATTTTAAACGCAGTTAATTTTCAGAATCGGTGTAGCCACAGGCCGCTGTGGAATGGTTGTAGCTACTGATATAAAGTGGCCATTCGATAGAACCTCCATAGAATATTGGAAGCTCTTTCGAAATAACTTTCTTCGCCACCAACTGAGCAGATGTTGGGCCATGCGTTACCGGTTGGTACTGGTGAGGCGGAAATTGGATTGAATTCACAGGATCGTTCAATACAATTTGTGACTGCTCTGACAAATCTATCACAGGAGGACCTAACTTGGGTTATTGGGTTGTTACTCGTGGATTAGCCTTGTTGATTTGTCTTTGGAAAGTTTTCGTGCTGTTCCACTAACAGTTGTTGCCGGAACTTTACGCGTAGTAACTCTAGCTGCTGAACCAGATGTAGCTCCTTCGCCTAGAATTGCTGCTTTCGTCTCGCTTTGCTTTCTTTAGTGCGTACTGCTGTTCGTAAGATTGCATACGGTTGACAAGAGACATTTCCCGTTTCCTCCGTACCTCGTTCACCTTCTGCTGCTGCCGTTAGACATCGTGCTGCCGCTTCAGGATAGCATCGATTTTTTGTAGCCGCTTCCTGTCTTACTCACGCTCTTCCTCCGAGCGTTTCAACTGAAATAACAGTTCCTGCTTTTATTGAGGTTCTGCCACCTCATCTTGACGCCGCTGTTTCGTTTATGCTGTTTCCGCATCTCGCTTGTTTCGCGTTGTCAGACTGCATAGGGTGGAGGTTTCCCCATTATCTTCGGAACAATTCTCGGAAGGGTATTTCGATTAACTGACCTTTGGCCCATAGAACTCATGGGATTCGATTCTTCGAGAAGGCACGTGTACGGTTGAATGTTTACCAGATTGCGGATAGCTGACCTGTTATCGGCATTATGTTTATGTTGCCCTGACTGTTGACACACATCTTCAATCACCGGACTTTCCCCTATGGCGATACTGTCGATTATCCATGAAACTGATTCAGCTTCGATGATTTCAACTAGAAGCCGTTGGATAGCGACGTCAACGATTTTAGTGGTTTCCACAGGAGTTGATGAACTAATAGGTCCATCGTGTCGATTGGATGGAGCCTGCTCTAGATCTCGTTAACCTAGTCCCATCGCGAGTGAATCAGACGTCTGTTGTTGGTTAAACCACGCTTCCACTTTATGTCGGCTGCTCACACAGCTATGCTGAAAACAGCTTCATCTTGCTGGCAAAGAAACTCATGCTTCCAGGTCAAGTAATCCTTCTTTCGTTGTTGTTTGTCGTTCATCGCCTTTTCAACCAGCAGCTTCTCATTTCGCAATCTTTCATCCTCTATCTTTTCTCGTAGACACCTCTCTTCATCCAACTGTTGTAGATCCCGGGCAATTTGGGCTTATCGATAGCTCAAAACACTAGATCGCCCAGTCAGTGAACTACCAAGTGGCATAGGAATTGACGGTATGCATTTTGCACCGATAAAATCTCTGGATTGTGCTGTAGCTGTATCCACTTTCGCGCATGAGAAGTGGTACCAATGCTTGCCATTTCTGTATTGTACCATGTACAATTCAGCATTATTGGGCCTCCTAAATTCCACACAATCAAGGTCATCACCAAGCTCGATGTCTATGATGGGTCCAAAATCGTCGATCGAGTCCAGAGTATACAATTGCGAATGTGCACCGTCACCATGATCCGGTTGAGAGTGTCTGGTGATAAGTCTCACGTAGCACACCATGATCATAACGTTTGCATTTGAAAAAATGAACAAAAATTGCCGATTTTCCATGGCACTGATGAAACTACCCATGCAGCATCAATCATAGTAACCCATTAGTCAGCAGACAAAATCTGACAGCTCTATCAGTCGAACTCTTACCGTGATGGCAAAAATAGTGAAGCAACTCCGTTCAGAAGTGTGCGCGTTTAAAGAACGTCACCCCACCGCGTCGAAAACGGACACCGTGCGGCACTTTGTGGACGCCGGATACGCCCGTTCCGGCATATACAACATCTTGGCACTATTAGGCAGCAATCAGGGCATCGAAAGAAACCCCGGTTCCGGACGGCCGACGACCCTAAGCTATGGCCGAATCTGGCGTCGGCCCACTACTCGAAGCGATCGTTAAAGGAGATGGAGCGGCTGAATATCGATGTGATACCCAAGTCGGTGAACCCGTCAACGTCTCCCAGCTACGTATTAACGAGATATTCTGGGCCAACCTGTAGCGTAAGATCTACTCCAACAATTCTGTCACAAAAACTGAGGAGGAGTTGATTAATAAAACGAAGAAAGAATTTAAAAACATGCCTACACGCATGTTTTCTTCCGCCATGGTGAATGTTCCGGATAACTGTCGGAAGGTCGCTCGCAAGGGCGTAGATTTTTTTTGTGCAAGTAAGATTAAATAATTACCTTCTATGATAAATTGATCAAAAGCAATTATCTGTCTTAGCCGACCGACCGAAAAAAGTGAATTTTTTTCAATTCAAACGTTAATTAGTTACAGCAACTTGATTATGATTAACAAGGGCACATTTAGGTTTTTTTCAAATTTAATGGTAACATGTTTGCCACTAGAGATCCTGAGTCGCACGATTTTTGGATCAACTTTGGCGAACAAACGATCCCTGCTTACCTGCTTGCATGCTTAACAACTCAAAGCTGTGAATCATTTGCTTACTAACCTGCATAGTTCATATTGAAATTCTACTTATATTTGGTCTCGTACTAAGTAATATTAAGGTTATTTAGAAATTAACAATAGGTAACTCTCGCTATAAGTCTGTAATAAGTTAATCAACCAACAAAATTAGTTATAATAATGAAATTTAATTTTATTTTCATCTTCTGCATTCTCGCTGATATAAACAATAAAGTGCTTATCATTGTTTTCTGTATCGTTGAAATTCCTTACTCAACCGTCACCTTGCTCGCACACATTCTCACCCAAAACGTCAAAGGTGTCGAGGGGTGCGTCGATGGACACATTCATTGTAACAATTACAGTGGTTTTGTGCTGGTCGATAAAACATTGATTCCACATGTCTGCTAAGAAACATTAAATGGCACAATTAGGTGACATTCTGCCAAGGTTGAACACGTGTGGCGTGCCACGGAAATACACAGTAGGTAACATCAAGAACGCGGTTAATTTCATAGCAAAATGCCAGACCTTCCAGGAAAGCCGACTATCTTCGCCGTCTGATGGCGAATGGGGAAGGCATTAACCCTTCAGGATGCACGTAAATTGTATTATTAAATTTGCCATTTATGGTAGTAAACGGCCATTTCAGCCTCTTAGACGAAATTAAATTCATACCGGTGCGAATTGCTCGTAAAAAGTTTTGTTTAATAAAATTCTAGAAAGATGACACCCAACGGAGCAAGGTTGAGCCAAAAGCTACAGAACGTAGGGGAAACATCTTTTCCATAAATACAGAAGAAATAATGTCTTTCTGTGGCCCGTGCCAGTGTGAGCATATATTTATTTAGGGCAAAAGGCAGATGCTGCAGCAGGGTTGCTTGGACTCACACCGGCAAAATAAAGTTGAACGAAATGAGGGATTATGGGGTTGCTTCAATGATGACTTGTTCTTAGAATATTCTTTGCTATTTAATAATTTAACTAAACAAATTATAGTGCTCAGCAATATTCGAACATGGTATTAAAATGGTGAAAATTATTGCGTAAATAAGCATGAGTACGAGCATGATAGACCCCCGAGGTTGTCACTTCGTAAATGCCAGATCAGCTTTAAGCACTCAAAAAAACGACAGATGATGGGACCAACAAACATTTTAAATGTGTAAGAACTGGTAATCCCAAACTCAGAAACCAAGAAATCATCTGTATTTCCACGATACGAGTTTTTACGACATCTAGTGAAACATTTACATATTGGTTGGCCACTATTGGGTTCCTTGATCTAAAATTTGATGGTACAGCGAGTATAGTAATCCAATAGTATCGATTATAATTAATTACTGAGGCATCGCACCATCATATCTCACTTATATCTTCTATTGCCCTCGATCACTCCTGCCACCGAACAATAGATAACCGGAACAATAGGTGGTACCCGATGTACTATGCCAGATAAAAAACGTACGAAACAAAGCACCGACACAACTGTACACAGCCGATGCTCAAAGTAGATACATGTTGAAAATTATAGCATGCATGTCAAAAACTACACAATTTTTCTCTCTTCTATATTGTTAAACAAGACTGTACAACACTAATATTTTCTTGACATAAAGAGTGGAAGCAGCCCTGCTTCGGAGAACCTTAAGCGGAGAAGCAGTGCGAAGTCATTAAGATTTTCACCATTCGCACCTACATGAACGAAATAGATAAGCTTGCTAAGGCGGTTATTGTCACAGGTATACAAACGGTGGCAACCCCTTTCGCTTTCTTACAAATTTCATTGCCTCGTCTTTCCCATCAACATTCCTCCTCATCTCTCGCCGGTCTCTTCGCCAGACACGAAAGGTGAAGTATGAAATAATTTAATAGCGGTGAAAGGTACCATTTTACGGTTTCCATTAGTATCTTTATAAGCAAATAAAACAAAATTATTCACGCTTATTTAACTGATAGGCCACAGCAACCATCGTCGGGATGGAATTGAACCATTTCATCCCGATGGAATTAGTTTCGAAATGATTCCGAAAGAACACCCAAGTCGACTGGATCATTTTATCGCTTTCCATCAATAAATGTTGTAACAAGCTAAAAGTAGCAAATTTGATTAATGGATATTATGCAACCATTTTCCGTTTTCGCCGTTTCTGTAGAATGGAAACTTGGAGCGAGGGACGTTCGGAGAAATTCGGAAGACAGCAATGAGGAAAATGATTTATTAATCTAGGCTTGTATGTTTGTGTGTGTGTCTGAATAGGAGAATTGTACCACTGTTTCGGTTCAAAATTAATATTGAACTTTTCCAACGATGGGTTGAGGATCCGTTTGTGTTCATTAACTTTCAATCAAAGTTTTATTTTTAAGTATGTCGATCAGCTTGGGTCGGTTAATTGATTGCCGTGTAATTTGAGGGATTTCTCTGTTTTATTGATTGAAGCTTGGTTGGTTAGATGTTCGTTTCACTTTATAGCTGGAAATGTTCAGGTGAAGTAGATTGAACCTTATCGAACATTAGGCATTTTGAAAAGGTTTGAATAACATATAAGGCATGAAAAAATATATTTTAGTGTGTAAAGCATAATAATATGTACATCTAGTTGCGTAAAACGTTTTCAGTCCAGAGGAGTTTTGTATGCAGCAATACCAACAAATCTTGAATTTTTCATTAAAATTTCAGAATAAATATGCAGCCAAAAAATAACACCCCAGAAAATGACCCCAGTATTTCTCGAACGTTTGGAGTTTTTAACTTCGTACAAAATTAGACCATGTCCAATATATTCTCATACAAAATAATACTGTATTTATTTCAAATCGATAATCCAGATTATATTGATAACTTTACCTATTATATTGCAATATAATACTGATCAACGACAGCATATGTTTTGGAATATTACCGTCTTTAACCTTCTTGACCAGCTCCAGGCGTTTTTCGAAACCGTTACAGGCAACACGCACGACTTCCATCGGCATTTCGGTCCAAATTAGTTTGATTACGGCTTTGAATTGGTTCATATTAGACGCCCTGTGGTCATTTACCTTCGCTAGAATGTATGACCATACGAAATAATCCAAGGGATTCAGATCTGGTAAACTGGGAGGCCATTCATTCTTGATGATGATGAAAATATACTCACTATCATCGCAAGGATTACCTATGTCTGTAAAATCATACCGAAAGGGAATGTTCTACCTTGTGGTTTGTTGTAGCAGGGTGAGTTGAAATCCCTGGAAACCTTCGGAAAACAACGCAATGGCTGTTCTCTCATGAAAGAAGTCTGGCTACCCCACGTACTTTTGTCCAGCCACCAGATTCTTCAACTCCCTTTGGCTGACCTCCCTCCCCCTTCCCAGTATATAGTTAGTTAAACAGATATTATTAATTTAATCACTTACCATCTGTATCCAATGCATCCCAGTCGTCTGTACCTTTAGTCATTATTTTCCTCCAGGTTATGAATTGCATTACTACGTATTACGTCTGTGTATTATATTTTATTTCTATGGTTGCCTTCCATCCCTTAACTTAATAAGCTATGTTCCATCCTCTGTTGTTATTTCTCTACTCACTTTCTTCTCCGTTTGTAATTTCACTGTGACTATCTTTCTAAATTTCTAAATCTACTAAATTTCTTCTGCTTTCTTTTTCAGTTTTTCTCTATCCTTTGCAAGTTCTTTCCAATCCTGCCGTGTCATTCATCGGTACCTTAAAAAAAATCTGCTGTAGCGAGTCTTTCCACGTAAAGCTTGGCCTTCCTGCCTTTTTAAAACCAAATTTAAATTTAAATGCCACCTTAAGTGGATGCCTACTTGGTCTTCTGATAATATGCCCATAATAATTTATTCTCACAACCCTTATTCTTCTATTAATTGTTTTACCGTTCATCTCTTTTGTCGCATTGAATTTTTTATTTTCTACACAGCAATTTTTCCAAATATCTTTAAAAATGAGTTTTCGTATTTTACCAATTGGAGCCGACTGTTTTTTGTAAGTGTAAATACCTTTGTGCCATATTGCATCGCTGGAGTAATAACAGTTTTGTACATCAATCGACCGATATCTCACGAAGGCTTAAATGATTTGCAAAATTGTACTATGGTTTATGCCGATTTTATCGCATTTTTCGATCTTTGTCTGGTAGTTGCTGGCCTATTTAAATTGCATGTTAAAATGAATCCTAGATACTTTAGTGATTTGCAGGTATTAAATTCCTTCTCGTTCAACATAATTGTATCTGGTGGTGGTTTGGTAGCATTTGGAATCCTTATAAGAATTTGACTTTTCTTACTGTTTATTTTTAAGCCTACCTTACCTAAACATTCCTCCAACACTTCGATAATATTTTCCAGCTCTGCCTCATCCTCCGTCAGTATCAGGATATTGTATGCAAATGCAAGTATTATAGGTATAAGGAACAGTCCAATTTTCATAAGTTTTAGGTTTGGAACTCATATTAGAGTCCGCTACTTTTTTCCGAATACTTTGTATAACTAGATTGAATAGGAAAGGCGATAGTGGACTCCCTTGTTTTATACCTTTTCCTCATTTAACTGTTTCTGAGTATTTCCCTTGCCATTTTATCTTGGCTCTGTCCTCCTTGACACAAAGAAGCACTCTATCAGTTAAATGAGTTGGTACTTCCAAATCCAATAAGATGTCCATCAATTTGGACAATTTTACATTATCGAAAGCTTTACAAATATCGACTGATGATACAAATAAAGTCTTCCCCGCATTCCAATATTCGTTCATAACACGTTTTGCAATGAACACGTGGTCATCTGTTGAACGATCGCAGCCTAGTGTTATCCCGGATTTCCAGTGAACTCTTTTAGTCTATTTCTAATCCATTTTGCAAAAAGTTTGTCTACAACATTGCAAAAACTTATTCTCCCAAAATCCTCCGCTGAATTTGGATTACTTACTTTAAGAATAGGGACTTGAATTGAATTTGGCATTTTCTTAGGCATTTGTTCTCCATCCAAATTCTTGTCCATATTTGTACCAGACTTCCAAATGTCTCTTCATCTGTATATTTTATGTGTTCCAATCTAATCCCATCTGCATCTGGTGACTTTCCATTGCAAGACCATTAAACAATGCGTTTAATCTCTTTTTCTTTTGGAGGTTCCGTGATTGGACGAAAATCTTGGTCTGCAGTCAGTTGAATTTCCGGTCCTGTACTACTGCACTTTCCTGTATGACTTTTTCTTTACATACTTTTTAAGAAAAGCATAGGATTTCTTATTCTAATTCCAACGTCAAAATCATTCAGGTTTTGATAAAACCGTCTTATACCTTTTCTTCGTGTTGTTTCACTGCTCGCCGATAATCCTCTTTCTTATTCGCAACATTCCATTTATACGTCCTCATGTATGGTCTTTTCCTATATAATGATAATGCTGTGTTTAGTCTGTTTCTTTCGCATTCTTTCTTTTGAGCGTTTATGGTTCGTTTGAAGTTTTCATTGCTTTAGCCACTGTTACTTTCATTTTTTTGCCAACCTTTCAAAGCATTGGTTCAAATCCATTTCCTCGCGAAGCTTGTGCTTCCCAAGCTCCTCATGATACTTCTTTCGCACCACGTCATATTTAAGAGCTTTTGCATCTAGAACATTATATTCTCGGTGGGTTGTTTTCTTCAGTATTGTATTCTTCATCTTTACATCTCCACATGTAGTCCAAAATCCTTTGATTAATCTGATTCTTACATTGCTGAAAAGTGCTTTAACCACGTGGTCAATTTGACTTTTTCTATGTCCGCTTTTCCATGTTACTTCAATGTTACTTCCTATTTTTGACGATATGTTTTGTAGGTTTTGTAATTGTAAGAATAGTTTAAACTCTTCACCATTTTTGTCACATTGTTCAAAGCCTAACTTTCTGCCTATATATTTATAATTACCCTCTTCTAATACATCTGATCCTATATGAGCGTTCTAGTCTCCTATAATTATCAGCTTCGTCTTAATATGGTCTCTATTTATTTTTTTACCCAAGGTGGCAAAAAAGTTAAATTCTTTTTTCTTAGGCCCATGAACGTTTACAAGAATAAGCTGAATTTTCTTGTTAGTTTTAACAGCACTGAAAATAAAAAAAAAATTCCATGTTTTTCTTCAGTCACACTTGAGTCGTTTTTGAGGTATGACATGGTGATCCGTCCTGTTGGAAAATGACGCGTTGGTGTGCTCCAAAGTTCATGGCTTTCATCCATGGCAGAACGTGGTCCTTCAAAATGTTCATGTAAACCTCGGTATTAACTTTTAATCCAGCTGTGATAAATTTTGAAGGCATTTTCAGCCCCAAAAACCATGACTCAGACCGGATGTTTGGTTGCAAACTCAAATTTCACGTTCTCTAGAACATGGTGAACATTTTCTCTTCGGAGAATACGATGATGGTATGCTTCTTTTTTAATGCTGACACCAAACATTTCGAGCACTCCAGCCGTAGTTGTTTGATTCGGTCCGTTACAATGTGGCGCTTTACTTTTGCCCTGGACAAACATTTCAAGTCATCTTTGACCAACCTTTGTATTGTAGTTTCTGAAATATCGGACTCCTTAGCCAATTTCCGGATCGATCTGACAGGATTTCGCCTCACGTTGTCTCTCACTGATCTGATGACCTTCAGTGTGCGAACGGACCGTGGACTGCCACTTCCCGGCTTCCGTGGACGTGGTCCATCAAGGAGTGAACGTTGGATACGGTAGCCAGGAGGTATCCCACAATCGTGACAATTTGTTTCACGGGCTTTTGGGCGATCAGCAAGCTAGTCACAACCTCCTTTGCGTAGATTTTTCTCAACTTTGTTACTCGCGAACCACTGTTTTGTTTACATAGTCTCAGAGTTTACAGTCAGATGATTACACACACGCATTAAAACAGTAAAAATAATGTTTAAAGCTACCCAGAAATAAGTATTGAAAACTTACGCATTTTTTATGGGACATACTGTAAGTTAAACGCTTTTTCACAAGAATGACCTTCGCAATATCCCGATTGATTTAGGGCAGTCAAATTATTATTGAACTCTTACACATAAACAACACATATTCACCGAAAACGCATTTCTGATGTTTTTCCGACGAAAAATCATTGGGACCATTATTCAATCCATTTGGCGTTCGTTTCATGCAGATCGGTTCAAAGGTTGGAAAAAAAAGAAACCACGCCTTACTTTGCAACGCCCCAGACATGCACACTCACACGCATACACACACAAACGTTTTGCAAACTCGTCCAGCTAAGTCGAATGGCGTAAAGTCGGATTTTCAAGGGATCGCAATACCCTTCCTTGTAAGGAAAGTGTAAACGTAAAACAAAATAGGGCTCAAAAAGTGGAGCAGGATTTTTATCCCTTATCAATTTATCACTCATTTATTTCTCGCGCTTAAATACTATATGGAATTGTGAAGAAACTTAGAAGTAATTTGTTTGCTAATTGTTCTCGTGTTTCATAAATCAAGGCGCCCACTGATGTGGCGGAGGTGTGCAATGCACCAAGAAGAAGTGAGGAGAAAGTCATCATATTCTCCGTTTTTTGAAGAACGGTATTGCGGTGATCTACTAATACGTGAATCAAAATCCTTTCAGTGGCTTCTAAAGGCGAATTCTCATTGCCAAACAAAAATAGGCAGATATATTCGTTCCAATGTCTGAATCCCAGCTCTCCGCTCCTGTACCAAATCAAAGCATCATTCAAGGGTCCGCTCGGAATGATGAAACTCAAGCTGGCGTAAAATCGAGGTTAACAGTGCACGATACGAATAATCTCACCCGTAGCATCGTCACTGTCGCTACTTTCACGCTTCGGCTAACATCAAATCAAACGGCGCGGCTGAGACACACACTCCCACATCCCGTATCAATGTGAGAAACGGAGAGAACCAACCGTTTCGTGACGGAACGAAGCCCAGCTCTTCGGTTCCCTTTTGATTCTGGTCGCTATGCTACCGTGTGGCTTGGTTTTATACACATCTTGAAATGCGACCGGTCTTCACCACGAAAGGAAGAAAAGTACATCAACCTGTATTCCAAGTAGGCGATGTTTTGTGCTTGTGTGTTGGTGTGAGAGAGTGGGAGGGGTATCTGTGTCAAAATGAAACATCCATCGCTCCGGAAAGTCGGGTTCCATGAAACAGGAAGCTATTTCCGGGCGGCCGGCGTTGCAGTCGGCAGTCTTGAAGAGGATGAGGTAAAAAGATTGAAAGAAAATTACAGATATCCTATAACACTGAATAATTTCCTTCCCGATGGTCCCAGGATCAGTTTTGTCTTGTGTCGCCAGAAGCGGATGCTTTGAACGTGTTCATTCGTCCAGGTTACATTTTCTTTTCATGTTGTGTAGTACCGCTTCTTAGAATTGTTTATATTGTGCACAGGGACAGTGCGTCCGCTAGATGAAAACTCAATTTTCAACAGATAACTGGTAAATGGTGATATCGTAGATCATGACAATGCCTGTGTCAATGACAATGAAAATAAAATTATGAACAACGAAAATATAAACAATTTTGATGCTCCGGGATACATTCATATGCCTATGACTTACTTTGAATATTAAATCAAACCATTGAAATGTTTAGTGTTCACACTATAGCCATAGAGGTCACTTCGAGATAGGATGGTCCTATATAAATAATATTAATTCTTGGTTCATTTGATCGGTTCGATCTAGTCTCAAGCTATTAAATTTGGAACATAACATTTCAATGGTCCTTGTACTTTTTGACTTTCCCGTTCGGTGGGAATTCTGGTTGCGTGTTAGCAACATGCGATATGGGACAATTATAACGCTGGAAAATAATACCATTCAAGATGGATTAAGTCTTACCCAGTGTTCAGAAAAACTTAAATCCTCAAAAACTTGCCTTTCGGGAAGTTTTCCACCTACACTCAGTAGCAAAAAAAAAAGCCGAGCAAAATTTTGCTTCCAAAAACCACGTTGTTCAACCTCCTGTAAATTTGTCAATTATCAATATTTTTAGCTGAAAATTTCACAACATTATACAAAGTATATAAAAATTATGTGACCAAAATTTCATGTTGATAAAATTTATGAATTTGGAGTTATCATAAAATATATGAAAAAAGTCATTTTTGGACATACCACTTTCAAAAACCCGCATTTCTGTGAAAAATTTAGGTAGTATATTAAAAATTCCTCCATAGCTTATAAAAGTATAGAAAATAATGTGGACAAAATTTGAACTGTTTCCATCGAGTGGTTTGGACTACAGCTGGTGTCAAAGTTGACTTACCAACATGAGCA